>BLKR01000039.1:652500-937500 GCA_011170035.1 Teleogryllus occipitalis
CCGTGGCCCGATTTTTAGGGTACTTCTCCAGCATTCTCTTGGTATTGATCAGAGAAACCGTAGAAAACTACTGGTCAGAACAGCCTGGTGTATTAGGGTTTATCTTTCATTTGGGAACTGCAGAACCTTTTTGGCTGGCGTCGAAAAGTTGCGAGGCTTGGCTGATGGAAATAAAATAAACGATTAATACTTAGGGCATGAGGCGTGTAAATTGGGAAACCACAACTTCATTTTGCAGTTGGTCCTCCACAATTTTATCGATTGGAAATCGAATGTGCGAACTTGTCATCATAGACCTGAAACGCTTACCAACATCTACTCCGAACCCATAGCAATTGACGAACGTTTTTATGATTTTACCCGATTACCCATTTTACCCATTACAAGGTGCCGAAGTGAAGAAGTGATTTGAACATTGCAAGGGCACCTTGAGGACTGTTTATTTCATTCTTTAGCAAAATTCGAGAAATTCTAAAATTTTGAGCTATCAAAATGTTTAGCAGAAACCGATTTATGCACTATCAGCGCTCGTTTTTTGGAAAACTATCTTTTGCGTTTATCTAGTTTTGAAAAACTCCTAATTTCAACGCCTTTGCGAACGTGAAGGAAAAGTGGTAGGTGGAGGGAGACGGGCCCCTTGACGTGGTATTTTTCTCCGGGTTCCGATGAAAGGGAAAGTATGCTATTATGTTCGGCCGCCCCACGTGCGCCTGGGTCAACACGGCCGTGTTGCGTGGGAGGCGTTTGCTTTCGCGCTCCGCCGCACTGGTTTTCTCTGGTCAGCGCGGAGATCCGGCTCAAGACGCGCCCCACGGCGCTGGGCGATCCGAAGAGGCCAAGTCGCCATTAGGAGGCTGTCGGTTTTACGTGCACGGGTGGTTAGTTCGCGTTTTACGTTACCTTGCATCAGTATGCATATATAAAACTGTTACGACGTAAACATGTCTTAACTGTCATACGTCCTCTCTTAACCCCAAAAATGACGGATTTGTAGATAAGTTCATCAATTCAGTTTATAATGCTTTATAGTTCTAAAAATACCACCACTGCAATGCGTAAAATGTCGCGAGACGCAGCTCGTGACAGTTGCTGTTAACATATCATCAGTATGTACAAGAAATCTTCAAACACTTTTTTTCTTCTCACAACTGCTTGTCGAACCCTAGTTTTTTGTTGTTGGTTTTCCTCTCGTTTAGAGTTAGGGTTGGGAAATAAGAATAGGGGTAGGATGCTTCGCTGAGGGAAGTAAAATGGATAACTCAATCACGCAACTAAATGAAATCAAGGTGTTTTGAGAGTAACAAGGAGCGCCACAATAGCCACAGGAACGGTCCCGCTATTTGTAAAAATATCTTGATTTTAGTCTATGTGTCTCTCATCTTGTGAGAGTATCATGTTCATGTAATGAAGGGGCTTGAGATGGTATAAAGATAAACCACAATTTGGCCAAAATCGATTCATTAACATTTAGGATAACCGGGACAATTTCTGTGGTTGGTTTTAGGTTATCTTGTTACAGCCTGAAGCCCGCCAATTAATATACAGACACCAGTTCGAAGGCACAAGCAGCACCAGTGATCAATAGCAATAGATCTCTTCGACGCGGGGAGACGTAGTTCCTGCTAAATATGCTAGCCGCCGGAGTCACGTTTGGTGAAGATAACTGGAGAACGTTGTGTATGACGAGGGAAAGCAGGCTTTGAGCGCCTGCTGTAAGAGTGTGCAGAAGCAATTACGCAATGGGCCACGGTTTGGCCATCCCTGCGGAAGCAGCTATCTTTAGCTTGGTTCGGAGGGGGGGGGAGATAGTTTTGTATACACGTACAACAAATGGAGGTCTTAAGGTTTTCGTAATACTGCAAAGATTTTGTGCAATTATTTTGAAAAGAATTCAATATGACTTAGATACGAGTGATTACATTCTCGTTTCCTCCGCCAATTTTTGTAACTATTCTTATCTTTCAAGCATTCCATGAACTGTTTTAAGTTTCAATCATTGTATATTTTTTTCCCTAGGGCTTTTATCCAGCCGACAGCCGGTTGCCCTTTACGTCCCGAAGGGATGCATACTCGACCATACACTAGTCAAACACTTGCGGGCTCCTCTGATCTGGGGTCAGCAGAACGTGAGGCCCTCCGCGACAACACACATACAAAGTCAAGGGACAAACAGCCATGCCCAAGGCGGGACTCGAACCCGCGACCCTTCGGACCGAAGCGCTGAGTCGGTACTCGCTCTTAGCCACCTCGGCCATCCAGGTCGGCATCATTGTATATTTTCTTTTATAAATTACATAAAATGCTGGTAAAAGTAATTTTAATTCAGTATCATTTTAAACACGTGCATTTTAATAATTTATATGAAGAAAATGACAAAACTATCGAACGCAGTAGTTCATGAAAAGTTGGATTAGATTCAAAGAAATCAGTGAAACATGCTAGATGTATTAATAATTAGGAGTAGAAGTAATTTGTTTGTAAGTTTACTGATTAAAATAAATACTTGAATCTTGGAGCCTGATATTGCCGACTTTGAGTTGAAAATATGGTAACCCTGGCGTAGAGACAATGACATGCTAGCACTTTCAATAAGTCCAGGGGCAGATTATACTTTTTTCGTGGGCTAGCGTGAGATTAAACTGTCTATCTGAACGTGTCTCTAAGGCGGTTGTTTCGCAAGCCACACACACCCACCGATTCTGCTTAAAGAGCGATAGCACTGTGTGGATGAGCAGACTCAAGCGGGGTTTACATTTGAATGTTCTTGAAGAGAATATCTTTAACTGGAAATCTGAAGTAATTGTTTCTTTTCACTACCATCAGTTTATTCACATCTTCGTGTACTTCGAACTTCTTTATTCATTCCATTTCTCATAATTTAATTTCAAAACATAATGTTCAACTGTTCACTGCATGATAACTTTAAATACTTCTATCCAACAATCTAATTCAATTTGTTCATAATTTTCTCTTGGAAAGGTCTAACACACTAATCATGAGTATTATATTGAACTCGCAGAAAGACTGTATAGGGAGATAGGGAGAAATAAATAGAAAGGAAGCCCCATTTCACATTCTACTTCGCCTCTTGTTTTCATTCTCAAATATTCGGCGTAATTCGGCTAATTTGTATTTTACTTACGTATACGTTAGATTCGTTTTTGATTTGGAAGTCATGTTTTAACAAAAACCTAGAATTTTCGAATAGTCGCCTTTTCAATAAATTAATGAAAATATTCTCATCGGAAAGTTGCTCGGAAACTTACATGTTTGAAAAAGGGAGGCTTTATCTTTTAAAAACTATATTATAATTTGTTTTGGTTGTTTGTTGCTTTTTTGGATGAGATCATTATTTTCCTTGTTCAAATTAAAAATAACGTAAGGCTATTTTTCATTTTTGAATTTTTTGTAAATGAGGTAAACGAACTGTAGGATGATTTTGTTGTAGATCTACTTGCTTCAACTCAATGTAAACTAAACTTCTCCCAGCTTTGCGTCTCATTTCTGATACAGTTAATTCTAACTTCGTTTAAATAATTTCGTCTGCCGTGCGCCGTCTGCTAACTGTCGTTATGTTTTTCTTGGGAATACTCTTAGGGTGTTATACTACGTCTCAGATGACGTTAGGGGCGTAGGCGGGCCGGGTTCGCCGACATTTCTCGCGAAGTTGGCAGCAGCGGACTAATCGGATGAGAGGAAGCCGATGTTCGTTTGAAGAGCTCGCGAGGCGCGACGGGTAATGAACATGCTTAAGTCACTGCCGCGCAGTTAATTCAGTTATCTCGACCGTCACTGTAAGCCCCCCCCCCCCCCCTCAGCTCAGTTCCCCTCCCCCTCCCCCCCGCCAAGCCCCGGCAGTAATTGGCGCCATCCCTTTGGTCCTCCACTGCGTCCTCCGTTTTCGTCGTGTCGCCTTGCTTCCGTTTGATCTGAAACGATAGCACTGATAGAAACGCGGAGCGCAGTGCTTGGGAATAGTTCAGTTTGTGGCGAAAATTCCGTGGTGTCAATGTTCGCGTGATATCTTGTGAATTGTGGATGTTTTATAGGGTACGAATTTCGAATGAACATGAGATGACACCGAAATGTTCTCCCAATTTCTTTTGTTTAGTGGTTGTTTGTTTGGGCATTTAACACATTCAATACCTTATTTATACCATTTAACACCTTATTTATAATGTATAAAATACACACACACGTGCTTCGGTATAAAAGTTACAATCTTCTGGGGCATGTAGAGGGGTTAAAAATGATCACTTTTGCCAATGATCACGCTGTGGGAATTTCATAAAACGGAGTTGCATGTGACTTAGGAGGCGACTTCTTACGCACATTTCGGCAGATCTCTTTCTGACGTGTGTGAGGTTTCATGTACCGGACGAAATTTCTGTGCATATGGAGTTGCTTAACAATTGGGCAAATATCAATGAATTATACATTGCACTGTACATCCGTTATATATATATATATATATATATTAGACGGTTGGGGCAGATGTCATGGCAACTATTTTTTTTTACAAGAAATGTTATTGGATCACACAACTGTATTAATCGCGCGAAACAAAAGCTCTACTAATGTGTGTTCACAACAGGTGGATCTGTGAATGACTCTATTAGAACAGATGGCAATGTTAAATCAGGTGTCTGACTGTCGCTGTGCGAGATGAATTAATCCGTTTCGAGCAGCGCTCATACACCGACGTAGACGACCTGCATGGGAGAAATCTCCGAGAACGTCACAGGAAATTGGCCGAAGCCCTTGGGAATAACGCCCTTCCATACCGGATAGTCGCGAGATGGCCAGGTGAGTTTCTGCCAGGCTGCGTAGCAACCAGTGATCGGCCACGCACGTGACGCCCTGTGAATGCGCTGACCGATGTGGCACATGCGGTAGTCGAGCATCTACCTAATCGGGCCTTTACAACGGATATGTAATGCTTTTGGGGTGTTGTGAACTCCTATATTCTAAAATGCTGCTTGATGTGTCATTAAATGCCCATGCACTTAGTTCATGCCTTGTCCTTTCACGTGTTTATTACACATTTTTCCACTTGTGCACACAAAAAATTCAATAGCATTCACACAAAAAATAGTTGCCATGACTTATGCTCCAACCCTTGTGTGTATATATATATATATATATATATATATATATATATATATATATATATATATATATATATAAACTTAATGATTAATTCATTTGTTTACGTTCTCTCCGAACTAGCCTGCACTCATTGTTTCTGGTTCTTTCATGAAGTGACACATTATCTCTTAATAAGATCGAGGTGAAGCTTTACGTTTCTATGTCGAAAGTAATAGTTCCTCATTTCCATCCATTTTCCTCTCCATGTTTTGACGGCAGAGCAATTTATGAAGAGGTGGATCCAATTTTCTACCTCGCCGCAAAGAACACATACGATTGTCATTTACGTTTTTCGACTCGTGTTTCTTTCCTCCCCGAGCCTAAACCACGCATAACCCCTTGCGTCCCTTCTAAGTGTGTGAATATAACTTCCAGATACCCATATCAGAATAGTGTAAATTTGCGACACTAGCGAGCGTGTTTTGCTCCTATGATGTGGAGGAGCTACTCTAAGAAGGGACCACTTTGACAGGTCGGAAAACAAACGAATGGGCGATGGCTTTACAAGAGATAGTAGTGCGACCATTTACAAATGAGCTAACTGTAAACGAATGTACTGACAAAATGAGTGCATGAACATAACCTACAGTTATTTTGCCAGCAGTGGCCAAGAGATAGCCGTCCCTTCTTTTGATAATATCTCTATAGCTAGCGTTTTATATTAAAAAAATATCTGAGATGAATGTCCTACTTGGCATGTCCCCCTGCCTCAACCTCATATTATGTACATGTTAACAGTATCCCAAACTATATATATATATATATATATATATATATATATATATATATATATATATATATATATTCTGTTTTTCCCTGTCTATCTAATCAGGGTAATTTTATTCGGCGCGTAGGTTGACACCTAAATAATTTTGAATATTATAATTTTGATAATCTAGTTAAGCTTTCGCACTTTCAACTCTTCCCTCCCCAGTTTGCCCCCTCGTGGCTCTCATCGCAACGCGAAGAATGCGAGGTCCTTGTTGCTGCTCCTAATTAGGCAACCATAACGAGCGCGAATGCCAGCAGTCGGGGTGACCGGCGCGAGAAGCGGGGGTGTTGTTGTTCAGAGCTCTAACGATGAGCCGCGACGAGAGTGGGCGCGCCTCGTTACGCAAGCGCCCCCCCCCCCTTAGCACCCACCTCCTGCCCTCAACCGCTCCTCCCCCAGTGCCAGGTCCTGCCCACGCAGCCCTGCTCCGCTCCCGCCCCGCCTCCACCCCTCCGCACCCTCTCCCTGCCCTCAACCCCCCCTGTGCCGATCCTCACCAAGCCACCCCGCCCCGCGGCACCCCCTCCACACCCTCTCCCTGCCCTCAACCACACACCCCCAGTGCCGAACTCCACCACGCCACACTGCCCAGCCCCGCCCGCCCCGCCTCACTTCCCCTAACCCCCACCAACCCAACCCTCTTCGCAGCACCCCGTGCAGCTTGAATATCACCTCATCCCTCGCCGTACGGTTCTCTTTTGTTGCGACTTGTCTCGCCCTACGCCTTCCAGTCCGTCCCTCTCCCACCATCACCTCGCACCTCAGGCACTCCGCTTCGTTCCACCTCCACCCCTGCCGCTATGGACTCTTTCCCCCGCCCATTGAGAGTCGCGTCGAGGGCGACCTTCAGCATTTCGCTGCCGCCGCCTCCGCCGTGCACCAATTGCGGCAGTGGAGGAATAATTTGAATGAGCTCCCGAGCTTGCGCCAGTTTAAAGACTAACGACAGTCAACTTTAAGCCGTGTCTTGCATCATTCTTCTTTTCATTATTATTATTATTATTATTATTATTATTATTATTATTATTGTCCGAGAGCTGTCGCTATGAAGGAGTGTCAGGCGATTGTGCTAAGTTTGTCGGGAGAAGAGGGGTGTTTTTTTTTTCTCTCTAATTGATGTAATTATTCTATTGCGTAGAAAACGCATGCGATGAATAATCTCGCAGTTTAATAGTTTCGCAGCGGTTTGTTCTTTCGCTGCCACCACGCTTGAATGGGGAGAAGTTTTTGATTTCAATGCTGCTCCTTGGCTTTGTGAAAACTCGCCAACAGCAAGGTATGAAGTTTTTGCGCTATTTCGTAATCTAGATTGTTGTTGGTTTTTTTTATCTAGATTGTGCAAATTTTCTGTTGGAAAAAAGAATTGTATCTTGAACGACCAACGAATTGCTTTGATTGTCAGAGTGAAGGAATAATTTGAAACGCCTTCGCATTTTGTTAATTTCTAACGACGGTCAAATTTTCGATTTCGCCGTTTTCCGGAACTGAGCTTTCCGACGTGATTACTTTCCGTGTGGATTCAATTTGTTGAAGTGGCAGGCACTAGTGTCGCGATAAGGAGATTTAAACTTTTTCTACTGACATCATGAACGTGAATTGTGGGAATGAAATGACTTAAATTATCCTTCGAAGCAGTATAAAGATTTATCCCAGTCATTGTTCAACTCTGCAGTTGCATTTTCCTCCCAACTTTGTTTTTACTTTGTAACTCTTTCTGCGTGTGTGGGACAAAGGACTATGTTGTGACCCGAGGAACAATTTTTTTTCACCATTTTTTTCCTTTTGAGTTGAAGAAAGAAGTCGTCAGAAGACTCCGCTTTAAGTTACGGCTCCTGTCAGCTTGGCTTCGTTTCGTGAATATTTCTTCCTGCACTCGCTCATATTGTGCAGAAATGTCGGGCGATGGTGTTCTTGTTTTATGACAGATGACTTTCGCCGATTTTCTTTGACTACAGAAGTGAGCGTTCATTGAATATTTCGTATATACGTATCCGTGCGCTAGGAATGGTTTCGCCTTTGTTTGCCCCTTTCATAATTTGAAACAATTCTATCATTACTGTTACGAATCTACCAAAATCAGATTCCCGCAACAGCGTATACACACATGAATTGCTGGCGATCGTTTATACCGCCAACAACTAAATCAGCTACAACTGCTTTGCCACTCACCAATCACTGTCCGGTGGCCTCTCTCTTGAGATAATTTAAATAACACTTTAAATTCAAGCACAAAGCAAGTGTACGTATTCGTGAAATCATACGACCAGAATCAGTAAATGGGGCCTTCTCCACTTCCGGGGATATCTTATTCATTACTTCAGAACCGCTGATCAATTGCTGAATTACCTTCCCCAAGATTTCGCCGGACTTCCAAAATCCTGATGTCGCTACTAATTGGGTTTTTAATCAGAATTTCATATTATTTTACCGATTTTCCTTCCGGCGTACATAATCTCGCGAATTCAACCCAGTCTCCCTCAACAACCTTGCGTCCATGCTAAACAAAGCTACATCCCTGAATATCGCTCTTTAGCACGACTTCATACAACTCGAACAAAATTTATATTTTCATATCGTCACAACTATCTTCAGTTTACTGAATTTTACGCGTAGTGAACGCGTTAGACGTTTCATTTTATGCTCTTGTATTTCTTTGTAAAAATGAAATTTTTGGGTGTAAATGACGTTTTATTTTTGTTATTAATAGTAAATAAGTGTAAATATTAGCGTAAAAATTATTTTTTTACAAGCAAGTAAGTTTCATTTTTGTTCTTTTTTAGGTAAGTAACCATTGTGACCTACACAAGTGCAAGCTGTACGTGAGTAACTCGTACCCACTGAGGAACACATATACTATTATTTTGTAGCTCGTATTTAATTCTTCAGTACATTCAGAATTTTTCTTGGAAATGATTTAACTTTAATGGTCAGATAATTGAATCATTTTAGGTGTTTTATCAATGATTTTATTGTTTTAATTGTCAAATTTCATTTCTTCTCGTCAGGTGTTGCATTTTTGTTTAAATCTGTTGTATGATTTATAATAATGAAAGTGCAGCAGCAGTGTATACGTGACTTCCATAACTATAGCGTTATTTAACTCTTATAGATTGTCGAAGTATTTTCACCATTTTTTAAATTTAAATAAACGCTTCTCCTTATCTTCATTTCGAAGTACTTTCAAAGTACTATCGAACTGTTTCGAGATATTGTTTCGCCTCTAGAGAGAAATTTAATTTCATGTACCTGGCGAACCAGGGACTAGGTTCATTAACAGAAGTGATTTAGATAAGTTTTTTTCTCTTTAGCTCCGGAGAGGAATTCTCCGAACTTTCGTTGTTCGCGTATTATAAAGAAAAGTCTGGCGCCTTCAAGCCCGTGCGAAGTTTGTTTCGTCGTAATGGCGTATCCCCGCCGTTTGCTATCTCTTTGAATGGGCGTTGCCTTCAGCGATCGAGTCTCCCCGCCCTTAAATGTTGGCCAACTGTGTTTTTTACATTGGGCGGGAGATGATCGTGATTATTGAAATTGAATCGTAGAGGAGAAATTGGCGTTGGAGTGGAGAATTCCAAGGAGTGTAGAGGGCTGTAGTTAGATATATCTTTTGGGGGAGTACGGCACGTGAACATTGTTTCACGTGCGAGAAAATTCAAGGGTAATTGACGGAGACATTCCAGTAACATTTCGCTCGTCGGTCGAATTTCGACTCGTTGTTATGTAAATGAGTTGAGAAATGTATTAAATTAACATTCCTGCTGCCGCGATCCAACGACGAACCAACGCATGATTTTCATTAAAATTTTTGTATTTCAAAAATAATAAAGATATGTATTTTCGCGCTTTGTTTCCTTGCATTGATACCTTACGTAACCGTTACCATTCATAGGAAATCAGAATCAAACAGAATAATTTCTGAATCATCCCTAGTTGAATACTTATTTTAATTCGTAGATGTCTCTCTACACCTTTCGAGGACATTTAAACTCTTCTGCAAACTGAATAATTTACGAGCGTAGATCTAAATCATCAACGTAAATCAATTCGGGAATTTTCAATTTCAGGTGCTGATGTGTCCGCTTCCTTTACTCAGTTTATACGAAGCAAACTAAACAGAAGTGAAAGGGTACAACCTTGTATTACTCCTTGTGTCGATTTTATCTTGTATTTCATTACTGCCGCCGCGCTAGGTGCAAAAATGCACTTCTTTGATCATGATGTGAAAATTATTTCGTATAACGAATATAATTTCCCTATTAATAGAGTCATTTGCCATTTTTGCTATCGATTCTAAATCAAAACATATTGTCCATCTTAGCGAAATATTCCGTAAATCCTACCTGCCATTTGATGTTGAATTGCAATTTTCACTCATACGTGCATTGAAAATGTTGCATAACGGCGGTAGAAGATTGATACTCTACGTTTCCGGAGAGTTCATTTCGTCCTTATCACAAGCTCTATTCCCCACTTTTCGATCCGCAAGCGGCCCGTAATGATAGAAATTGTGTTATCCGGAATGTATAATTTTATTTATTTTCACTATAATAAACCGCAACCAAAGGACAAGTAATGCTCAAGTTAAACAGTACATTTGGAAAGTGTGCGTTTCCTTTTCGTAATTCTATTGCGTATGCAAGGTACAGATCTTAAACGGCTCAAGGTAATCGGTAATCCATCCGTCACCCTCCTCCTTCTCCCCCCTCTCCGTCACCTCTTCCACCTCCGCCGGCGTCCAATTACCCTTCCCGCTGCTACGTCGTCGGCCCTTCGTTCCTCTGTGCCCAGGCGTTTGAACCTTCCTTGGGGTATCGCCGCTCGATAGTTGAGGCTTGCGGTTTCACATCCCAGGCGAATGCGCTAATGATTGCTGCTGGGTGCAAAAAAGTGAGGACAGGGTTTGCGCTATATATATATGTATAATATATATGTATAATATATATATATAAATATATATATATATAAATATATATATATATATATATATAAATATATATATATAAATATATATATATAAATATATATATATATATAAATATATATATATAAATATATATATATATATATATATATATATATATATAAATATATAAATAAATAAATAAATAAATAAATAAATAAATAAATAAATAAATAAATAAGTGGGGCGCATCTTCTAAAACATGACCTTGAAGCAGCGTATATTTGCCTGGAGTCCAGTGCAAACTAGGGAGCGGGCATTACGATGGTTGTTGGGAATGGAATCCAAACATGCAAAGGTTTTCTGGTAGTGGCTTCGTGTGTTGAACTCAAGTCATTTGATTTTCTTTTCCTCCAACACCGCATGCGGCTTTGCAGAAATACCTCGCGATATGAATCTTGTTTTTTCCCACAGCCTGAGAAATCTTGACCGCCCATCGCGATTTCTTTGCACAAAATCGTTTGTGTTTCAAAAGTCGATTTTTTGTGAAGTTTTGGAAATTGAAAATAACATATGCAAGAAAGAACTTGTCTGACGCAGTTGCGTTGTGGAAAGAAAAATATAAGCAATTTTGTTTACGGATGGAACCGAGCTGAAACATTTCTGATACGCAAATTGGTCTTTTCTCTTGAGATTGAAGAGGCTAAAGCTTTAGAATATTTAAAGTGTTATAAAGTATTGCTAGCTTAATTGCTATTGCTATATTTCACATCGTATTGTTTGTTTTTTGTGAGAGTTTGGTCGTAGATTCGAAATCGGAAAGTTTTGTAATAGATCACGGAATTCGAATTCCAGATTGTGACGAAGTTTACCTTCTTGGGTCAGGAGAAAGAAAATCTAAGAATTCTGTCTGGCACACCTATTTGTAAACATTACGAAAACTATCTGTACGTATGTCTAGTGGACATAGTTTGAGTTCGACTTTTGTCCTTGACATTTTCAAGAAAAATCAGAGAAGGTTGAATTTTTATGGAAATATTTTTATTAATAAGTTATTATTTTTATCAATGTGGGACTAAATTAATACTTTGTGCACTTTGTAACCGAGCAATGCGTTATATTTCAGCTGGCAATCATTCTAAATGAATACGAGGAAAAGGGAACCGATTTGGGATTCTTTGTACACTTTGCTCATGTTTCAACGCTCATTAGACTGCTTATTGGCGTGATAAGAGCAAAGTAAAGAATTTCTCATTGAGTGAGGGTAATTATATTTACTGCCGGAAATGGTATGTTTTTTAATAAAAGAACTTTGCGGCGATTAATGATTTGGGGGTGGTGCATTTTTATGAACAATTATGTACTTAATAAAAGTAGTGTTGGCGACGAAATCTACCAGTTGAAAAATGAAATTGTCAGGCTTCCTTCTCAATGTATACTGTACTTCTTTTGCTTTTGCTTTACTCCTTGTGTACGGCTGTACTACCAACTATTTTTGTGCCCAGTTATCTCCTCTTTGTCCAAGCGGCACGATTTCGCTTTACGGTCCCTGTAGGGAGATATACGTAGTTGCTCCCCATCGACGCTTTGTAGCGTCACTGCTCCGCCGTAAAAGCCTTTAACGCCCCTACCGGGGGGAGCTATGTATGCTGAATTAATAGCTTGTTTGGATATCTTGCTGTCACAAAGTAAATGATGTGCTCGCTCGCCCTCTCTCAGCTTAGGTTTACTATCCTGTCGAGGCGGTGACCAGCGGTGTGGTGGTAAACAGTTCTCCTCTGGAGTTCCGAGTTCGAATTCCGGTCGATCCGTGTGAAATTTGTGGACAAAGCATTTTAGGGAAAGCGGTTGCCCTTTCCCCCTGCCCCTCATTCGACCACCGTTCCTCTTCCTCCATCGTTCATATTATATCGTTACCATAGCATCGCCTATCTATCAGAATCATTCATCTCAGATTTCATCGATCAGCCAAACCCTTCATAATTCATAAGAAAAATATCGGCTGACAAATGCGGAGTGTCAGTGACGGCAAAATATGATTTCGTACTAAGTCAGGAGGTTGATCAGTGAGCTTTTCGTCGCGGGCGAGTACGTACAATAGAATTCCAGTAACTGTTCAGTTCAATAACTAATTCATCAATGCGAATATCTTAGACCTCACAAACACGAATTCTTCGATATGGGGATCTCGATATTCTAAGGATGCACGAGAAACTAATTATAAATTAAGTCCGAATGTGTAAGGAATGTGAAGATTAAAAAAATACAGAATTGAAGAAATTCCAGTGTATTAGAAATTCCATTAACTGAGTTTCTATGATTGAAGGATTCTATAAATAAAATTGTGCTTAATTACTTCCGCTCCGATTCCACGAAAGGGGATGTAGACTTTAGATAATTTTTATTATACGTTTACAATGTACGTGTACATTGCGTTATTTTCGATTATGCCAGTTACGTTGCCGAGTAGTTGTAAAATGTATGGTATCCCCTTTATTTTTAGTATATTCAAATGTTTCTTACATACAGGATTACGGCAAATTTTTTTCGAAAGCCAAAGTGGTTGTTAGCATCAGGAAGTATAGTGCTTACTTTACAAATTACATCAATTATTGACGTTCAAATCACGGAGATTATATTGAAATAAACTTAAAATGGAAGTGTTGAAGCATTAAACTTACGGAACTTAGAGAACTTAAAAGATTTAGGGACGGTTTCTGGTTCAATTGTAGATTTTATTTTTCCTTTTATTATTTTATACTTTTATACATTTCATCGACTTTCCAAATGCATTGACAGATTAATTTTAAAAATGGCGAACGAAACACAATTTATCGAATAGCATTACAATTTTTTTTCTTTACAAACAAGTTGAACAAATATTTGTAAGCTTCGTTAGCACCTCAAGACTGTCAAGGTGTATGACGAATACAGTTTGCAAGGTGTCTGTAAATCTCATTCTGTCTACTGCGAGCGCTCGGCTACCATTACCGAAGCTTTTCGGTTCCATTTCCGGATGCTAATTTTATGGGTTGTAAGTGCAACCAACCAGTAGTGATTGAATCATGTATTGCCGCTAGTTTTAGGAATGTTTCTACACTGGATTAATTTTAGAGGAATTTTCGAAATTCTCTGACTGTAAATGAGTACACGATGTTTCGCATGAAGGTGTGTGCGGCGAGGCGTGGTGTTGCCGGTTGGCGGGCGGGCACCGGAGGCCCCCAGGGGGTGGAGGCTGCCTGGGACGCCAGGTAAAGAGCGGTCGCGCCACCACGCTCCAGGCACCCTGCTCCACAGGCCTCGCTGGCGTAGATTTGCTCCGACCCGTGTCCTCCATTCCTCTCTCATTCCCTTTCACTTATCACGTCACTTTCTCTTTCACTCTTTCTCTCTCCCTTTCTCTTCTCTCTCTCCCTTTCTCTTATCTCTCTCTACCTTTTCTCTCTCTCCCTTTTCTCTTTCCCTCCTCTCTCTCTCCCTTTTCTCTTCTCTCTCTCTCACTTTCTCTTCTCTCTCTCTCACTTTCTCTTCTCTCTCTCTCACTTTCTCTTCTCTCTCTCTCACTTTCTCTTCTCTCTCTCTCACTTTCTCTTCTCTCACTTTTTCTTTTCTCTCTCTCACTTTTTCTTTTCTCTCTCTCACTTTTTCTTTTCTCTCTCTCACTTTTCTTCTCTCTCTCACTTTCTCTTCTCTCTCTCTCACTTTCTCTTCGCTCTCTCTCCCTTTTTTCTCTCTCTCTCTCCCGTTTCTCTCTCCCCCTCCCTTCCCTCTCCCTCCCTTTTCTCTATCCATCTCCCTCCCTTTTCTCTCTCCTCCCTTTCTCTCTCTCTCTCCTCCTTTCTCTCGCGGGGGCATCTCCCAGGGATCCTTGTCACCTTCCATTCACTTGTTTACAGTCCACTTATCTCTGTAGTCTTGCCTCTGGATACTTCTACTGAACTCGAATCTCTCCGTTTTCGTTCAACAAGACACTGGCAACAGTTTTTTGGATTCATCTTGTTTAGATATAACATAGTATGCTTGTAATAGTCGTGTGTTGAAAATTACTCTTCCTTATCATTGAATGAGAGGAGGAATTATATAATAAACAAAACAAAAAGGATTTACTTGTATGAGCATGCGATTTGTTGCGCAGCTTTTCGCCGCCTCTGGCTGTGTGTGTGTGTGCGTGTGCGTGTATCCCCAGAGGCTGGCCCTTCTCTTACGTTTCACCTCGGACTGCGCACCTGACGGCCCTCAGTGGGGTCCCCGGGCGACGAGCCGGTCCGACGCGCGCTCAAGTGTCGAGGGAGCAGGCCCCCCACCTCAGCAGCAAACCGCACAGCACCTCGCCCGTTCCGTCGCTCCACTCGCCTCAACGCTCTTGCCTGCTCTGGTAGCTCCGAAACCGCTCGCCTCCCCGCCCCACCTCGCTCACCTCTCGCGCTCTCCGTGCCAGCTTTCATCGCCTCCATCCCTCCGCCTGCCACTCCCACCTGCGCTCGGCCTTGCGTCCCTCCAAGCCCCCGCTCTTCCACACTTTTCTCGCAGCCCCACTAGCCATCCCGGACCACTCTACCCTACCTGCTCCACCTTGTCCCTCTTCCTGCTTCTCTCCAACCCCCGCCCCGGCCCACCCCACTCCACCAGACCCACGCCACGCCCCTCCACGCCACGCCCCGCCACGCCCCGCACCGCCAAGCCGCACTCTCCTCGCAGCCCCACTAATCACGACCCACTCTACCCTGCCCTACTTCACCTTGTCCCTCTTTCTGCTTCCTTCCAACCTCCTCCGCGGCCCTCCACGCCAAGCCCCGCCCTTCCACACCGCACTCTCCTCCTAGCCTCATTAGTCACCTCACCCGCTCTACCCTGCCCTGCTCCGCCTTCTCTCTGTCCTCGCTGCCCCGCTAGCCCTTGCAAGCACTGCGCCTTCCCTCCAGCTTCTCGGCTTGCCTTCCGTCCGTCTGCCGTCACGCCCTCCCCGCCACTTCTCTCTGCCCTGCCCTCCCGTCCATCGCGAAGCACTCTGGCTTATGGATCGTATTCTTTCTTATTTTGTTTTTGGATCGCTCAGCCGCCGTCGCGCTCCTTGCGTTTCTTCGGGCGTCGCCGCAGCGGAGTTTCGTTTTGGTTTACGCGGAAACCTTTCAAGTTTTACGCGATGCTGTTTGTGTACGTGTCGCGAATAGCAACTCGGGGCGAACGGTTGGCGCGGCGTATTTCAGCCGGAAGGAAGCGAGGAAGGCAAGGAGTCGGGTTGGATGCGAGCGCGGGCCGCGAGCAATCTGCAGACGAGGTGTACGTTATTTCTCTGATGGGGGCACCTTGCGCTTATTCCGCGCCGCCAGGGCGAAGGAATATCGTTAGCGCGAATGGAAACTCGTGTTTTTCTTCCGCCCGGGAGTGGCGCCAATATTCCCGTCTCGTTTCCGTGCGCTTGCCGTCTTTTTTCTCTTCTTTTTCGCGTTGAGCTAACTTCTCTCAAAGGAGCGGAAGATAGTTTGCTGAGTGACGGGACTTGCACAACGGCAGTCGCGCATTAGGTTCTTTCTTTTAAACTTGGTTCGACAGTTTTTGAAGACGAGAAGACAGGCTCGTGCGGCGTGTTTTCAGTTATCGTAGAGTAGTTTCAATTTCGGTGATGTTCTCGTGTCTGCTCCTGTAAGGCGCCCATGCACGTCGCATTGCTTTTCTGTTGTGCGTGTTGCATAGTCGTATTCTTTGAGATGTTATCTTTCGGAGCAATGGAGACCTTTTGTTTCAAAGAACGTCTATGGAACCGTTGTTAATGTTACAGAATGAAATATAAATAAATAAATGTTACAGAAGGAAAGCTTTTACAGTCTCTCACCAAATGAAAATTATGTGTAACCTTCCTGTTTTCTTTAAAGAATGATACTAATTAATTTTCAGTAGACAATCACCAAATATAAAAATACATTTGCGTACATTTATAGTGATTAGTTTTTTTTTTGTTAAACTCGAGGGCAGATATGGGTAACAATGGATCATCGTATCGCATTATGTACGTACGTTGAATTGGTACATAATAAGAAAATATCTTCTCTCTAATATATATTTCTTCTGTATATATCTACACCAAAATAAGTAATTTTAACTAGTTAAACCACGCTAACATTCCACATGTAAATAAGTCTTGTAAAATTAAAATGAGCTTCCTACTGGAATCCTGCTTCGAATAGCCTGACACAGAACTGTACATGTCATACTGACATACACAGGACTAGCTTTCTTGCGGAACGCGACGGATCAGTATTCCAGAATGTGGGGAACAAAATAGTAAAGGCACTTGATAATTTCGATTTTTAAGTTCGACCAACTTTCATAAACTCAGAAATAAAAGTTTTCCACTTACAACTATCATTTGTTAAAATAATATTATAAACTGCATTTTATATATTATTTTTAGATTATTATTATTATTATTATTATTATTAACTCCGATGTATTATTATTAAATTACATTAAAAATATATAAGTATACTCGTATCTATTAAATCAGTGATACCGAGATTTACTTTTTTAAAAAGTAACAATTAGACATTATGTTAGGCTAAAGCATTACTTTTCAGCCTATAATTTTCAAGCGTTTTCATCCTATAATTCTAAAACGCTGAAAATGGTGTAAGAGCTATTGTAAATAGCTTAAGAGAGATTACCCCAATCTCTTTTTATTATTTAATTTTTTTCTCTTAATACTTCGAACAAATGCCGCGATGGTCTTTCGTTTCTTTCGCTTCCGAACACTCAAATGTAGCTATTCCCTGTACCAGACTGTACGTAGTTTTCACTTTTTTGTGTTTTATTAGTTAAATAGAATTGTTATTTTGAGTGCGTAAACATTTTAATATTGCTAAGCGCTTATTAACAAACGGGCATATGTACTCACTTGAGGTTAAATTACTTTTAATATCAAATAGTCAGTTTAATTGTTTAGTGATTCAGGATTTAGCTAGTTTCTGAATAACTGTACAATGGAGTCAGGTACGTAGCAAGCCAAAGCTCCAAACATGAAAGAAAACCGATACAAATATGATGATGATATTATTACCTGTTTGAAATATTTGCCATGGGTTTCTTGAATGAAGTATTTTATAAACTTTAATTTTTTTTAAATTATAACCTCATTTACGTTTAATGACATTTTAAGCAACATTTGTATATTATCCGCTTTCAGGTGTGGTTGATTTCACCGAGATACAGTTTGAATAACTTAAACATATGGTCATGGTAAGAAACCAGAAGTACGGGATTCACCATTCCGCTTTGTTGATTTTTTTAGTGCCAGGTCATTGAAAGGAAATCGAAAGTAGAATTGGCGGCCATCACGGATTTATTCCGACTCCTATTTATCCTCTTTTCGTTGCCACGTCAGCGTTCCAGATCGTTAGCTGTTCTGAAGGGTAATAATAGTCTTTCGTAATTGTTTAGGTTACCACGCATTCACTATACTCTTGATTGTCTTCATATTTTCTGATCCTCCTTACCGTTGTATACGTCATTTTCCGACCAAGGAAATAATATTACAATCTGCGTAATACTCCTACAATCTTGTAAAATATTAATCACACGTTCGTCACAGAAAAAGTTGCGTGCAATTTGTATTTCTTATCGATATTTCCAAACTTCGCAGTGCACACCCGACGTGAATCAATTGGAAGAGTAAGGTGTTTGGTAGCCTAATATCGTTAATATTTTACAAACGTTTCCAAGCATGTGTATAACTATATGTGTGTATTACTCAATATTGGTTTTCTGAAGTGTTTCATAACCCAAGCATTTCAATCAGCATTTTATCTTTGCATTTGTGAATATTCTCTTCTTAATATCAAGAAAGAATGCTGGAAATTCTCCCAATATCAACACTCGGTAATTATATTTTGTATAATTATTGAGTGTATGTCTAACAATTTTCCATTCAATTATTCAAACCTGTGAATTCCATTTGATATGTATTTGCTTTTAGGTGGTCTTTCTATTATTAGTTTGTGTTGCGGACATGGTGTGAATACCCTACTTATTCCCTGTCGAGACATTCTAATTGCGTAGTTTGTGCTTGTTGCGGGCTCCTCGCCAACGTGATGCGCCGAGACATTCCTATTACAATGCTAATGACGCTATCGCTCCTCGCGTGTTTGGGTGTCGCCTCTGGAGGCCGCGTGCATCTCCGCGACGGCCGTGTATGCTGGCGAAGCGCGCACCTCGAGAGTGGACTTCAGGCGGCCACAGGGTGCCACATCAGGCATTTTCGACCCAGTTCCTGAACAGTTTTTTGTGATGAGTTTGTACTATCCAGTACCCAGAGAATGTGGCAAGACGAATGTTTGGGTTGGCGAAAAGGCATCTCCATACATTCGAATTCGGCAGGTAGCGAGCGAGAATTCTGCGAATCCCAAGTACGAATGTGGAAGAGTTGCTTGCTGTTTGCCAAACGACAAACATTCGGTGTGTCTATCTTTAGGACACGTCAAAGGAAACGGATATTCGCCGAGCACATTAGCTGCTCGGGATTGAGCGAGCAGTAACTGTTTGGCGAATGTGGATTTTATGGAGGTCCTACGGACCGCGCGCGATCTTTCCTTCCTCTTCTTTGTCCTGAGTACTATGGATGAATGGGTTGCTTGCTATTTGCGGGTCGACTAACGTATGGTTCTCCCCTTAAAGCAATTAACTTGTATTGACTTAATGTTGAATGGGAATTCATTTCAGGCATATTGGTACTTTCTTCTGTAAACATTCAGTACGCGCCCGCGTCTTACGTCTTTCGTGGCCGAATTTCTCCTCCTAGATATTCCCCTACGCGTGACGGAAGGGCGGACACGGTGTGCGAATCTCGGCGAGGCCTGGTGTAAGGGCCAATTAAGTTTTCGTTTGGGCGCGCAACCCGGCGCAGTCTGTCTCGGGGGTCCACCGCGTGGCGCGGGGCCGTCCGTCTGGCGCGTCGGGAGCGCGGGATGAATTGCTGCGTCTTGGCCACCCGGCCCGGCCCGGCCCGCGCATGCGCAGAAGCACGCCTCACTGCGTCTCTCGACTAGTGCAGTCGTCTCACGATAGCCGTTGACTTCATTCCCTGTCAGGAACTCGGAAATCTACCGGGACAGGTGGCTCAGGGCATCAACTGATGTCATTGCAGTGCCTCTGACCGGGGTATTCTGGGGTTCATTATCCGACGGTGGGAGGATTTTAGACACCAGCTGCATAGCCAGGTCGAACTGCATAGCCACCAGCTGCATAGTCACTGTCTGGAGGAGAATTCTAGCGGCCAGGTGCTCTGATCGGTAGTTTTCCGTGGTTTCTCCGATCAGCACCAAGCGAATGCCGGAGCAGTACCCTAACAAACGGCCCACGGACCGCGTGCGATCTTTCCTGCATCTTCCTTGTCCCATCTTCAATCCTTACTTTCAGTTAGTCAATAGTTGGTGTTCATTGTAGCCAACAAGACGTCGCCTCATGTTGCATTCCGTATTTGCGACATCGTTTTTATGGAATTAAGAAGGGAAATTTTCGTTTCCAGTTGTCAGTGTTTATCAACATACCAATTATAAATTAGACTAAACTTACTCTTATAAAATGCGTCTTTAAGAACCTGAGATGTAAAGTTTTGTTCGAAGTCTTGTGCTTCATACGCCAGCTTATTCATCAGTGTTGTAGTAATTATTGATAATTACCTTGAGTGTAGCCTGTAATAATTTGGTTCTGCGCCTGGTTCATCTTACCTTTAATCAAGGGAACACGTGCTCATATAACTCGCACACGAGGCACGAGGAGCGATCTTTGTGTCATCATTAGAGAGAGCAGCGTGAGCCTCCAGAGTAATACATCATGATGGCGTTGCTCGCGAAACAGTATCGTGTATGTATCCTGACTACCTCTGGCAGTGATGTGCCAAGGAAGCTCTCTGCTTCATTAGTGGCTGCAGAACACTAGGGAATAGACTCAACGCCGGGAACTTTAGGGAATAGATTCAACGCCGTAAACTCTCCTGCTCCCTACCCTCCCAGCTCACCCACACCCCTTTCGCCTCTGGTCGCAACTTAATTCATCACTGTTTTCGAATTTGGTCTCGCTCAAGCTTAGAGGTGTTCCGGGAAAGAACTTTTCTCGGTTGTGGTGTGAATCCGTTTGGTAGTCGGCTTTCGCAGCTACTATGTATCAAACGCTTTGACTGCTTTTACTAAGGCAGTTCTGCTCAAGTATCCTTCTTGGCAATATAGTCAAAGGTTACGTTGACTGATTTTGTGTCACTTTGTTCTACTTCACAGAACAATTACTAGTTCGTTGTTATTTCCATATAGCTGGTAGTGTTTCCAAAAGTTGCCAAAAGCTTTAGAATTGGTAACGGCGAAAAACGATAAACTCATCACAATGTATTGACACATAGATTACTGTGCATTAATGGCAGCATTGACTTGTATTTAGTAAAATATCCTGATATGACCCGTAAGAAATTTATGCAAACTGTGGCAAGTACAAAAGCAAAACACCAGCGTGTGCATTCCCGATATTATCTCGATGCTGCCGAAGACCCAAGATCCATTGGAAGATAAGGGGAACAGCAGAAGGCCGACATTGAGCGTACCGTTGACCTGGTCATGTCTGGATTGTCGTGCGTGTCTGTTCGTGTGCATACACGCAATGCAAAATACGTGTACTTAGGATTACCGTGTCATGTGTTTCTTTCCTGCGTACCCGTAGCAAAGTTTCAGTAATTGAACTTTGCTTTCGTTTCCTAATGCAATCGATACGCTTTTCTATGCGTGACAATTAAAATTACAGAAATGAAGACTACTACTTCGTTATACTTCACCGTTGAAAGCCAACGTTTGAATTCAGGTCAAAACATTTGGAATGAGCTGAAGAAGACATCCAGATGATTTTCACTCTGGAATGTCTACCACTCACGGTACTATAAATTACGTGCAATTCACAGTATCTCCTTTCGTTGCATTTTCATTGATATTCAATCATTATTACATTACGAGAATTAACACTGCACAATGGATGAAAGGAACAGTTTGGGACCACGATCCGTGAACCGTCTGTTTGCTAAGTTTTTAATCCCCGACGCAAATAAATGAGCGAATGAGGCGTGTGTACTGAAAAACATTCAAAACAATTCATTTTTAACGATCCCGTTGGGGTGGATAAAATATAACCTAATCCTGAACATGCTCACACGTCAGAGGCAAAGTCTGCGAAGTGCGCGGACGTCATCCGCTGGCATTTAGAGCACGGCTCGGGGCGACTGCTGGCTCGTATAAAGAGAACGATGTAAAGTATGTAAACGCGAGTCTCCCGCTCGCTTCCGACTTCGTGTCGCCGCTGCTTGCGTATCTATCTGAATGACTGGCGCCGCTCTCCCGGGCGCGTTTGTGTTCGTTATTTGAGTTGACGCGAAGTTCCGCGCGCCGGCTCTCGCAGACGTCGAGGCAAGTTCGTCGTCTGCGCAGTTTGCAGACAGACAGCGGTGGCGCGGCGGGCGCCACGGGGCTTGGCGGCGTTGGGAAGTCCAGTGCCTCGGCCGAGACATGTCTGAGTTTAGCTCAGCGCCAGCATTGCTGCTGCTTCTGTAGCATCTCTGGTCGGGAGGTCCTAGGGTTCGAGGCCCGACGGTGGTAGAATTTTCGACACTACCTTGTCAGCTAGGTCGAGTTCAGCGGCGGTCTGGAGAAGAATCAGCTGGCGTCTCTCGACTAGTGCAGTCGACTCACGGTAGCCGTTGACTTCATTCCCTGTCAGGAACTCGGACTTCTACCGGGAAAGGTGGCTCAGGGCACTGCAGTGCCTCAGACCGGGGGATCCTGGGGTTCATTATCCGACGGTGGGAGGATTGTAGACACCAGCTGCATAGCCAGGTCGAATTTAGTCGCTGTCTGGAGGAGAATTCTAGCGGCCGGCTGTTCTTGGTCGGTAGTTTTCCGTGGTTTCGTCCATCAAAACTTGACAAATGCCGGAGCAGGACCCTAACAAATGGGTCATGGACCGCGCGCGATTTTTTTCTTCCTCTTGACCTATCTTCTCCCGTAACTTACACAGTTACTTGCAGTACACAGCCACACATTTCGGGAGAGCTGTGGGGTGCTTAGAACTTGTACCACTTGCAAGCGGAGATACCAAGTTGAGATAACTTCACAAGCTGACCTGCAAGTCGGCGCTGGATCTCGCCATGCAGCTGTGGAAGATCTTCGCCACCTCCCTCAATAAAAAAGGCACTACGGTTACGGATCATAGAAGTTCACCTGCGCAGAAGATGTAATAAATGAGTTAATCAGTGTCTTCCTCCCACCCCATAAGTTTGCCCTTGCGTGCTGATTGGTGCTACTATGAGCACTAGTTGGCTACTGCTACTTATATTGAAGCGTTCGCAATGTTGATGCTTGCGCCAGAGGTCTAGTCAAGGCAGCGCTTCGCAAGAGCCGAGAGAACGCCTCGACCCCATCTCAATGCTCGCACGAACGCTGGTGAATAAGGTCCATTTGGTTTCATTTAAACGCAGCCTGGTGTGAGTTTTCGATACGATCACACCAGGAGCCCCGTCGTCACGACCTCTCACGACTCGCAGCGAGCGGCCGACCTGGACCTGCCAATCTTTATCCGTCAACGTCCGACATAATGTGGCACCAGCAAGGGCGCATCCGGCAAAACAGGATAGATGCGGCTAAGACCCTTCGGAGCTTTGTTTCGTAATTCTGCTTTTTGCGGATGTGAAGTCCCAGAACCGTATTTCTACCACCGAATTTCATTTATCTGCTTGCTTTTCTGGTAACTCCAAATGTGTTCTTTTCTGGTTTCCTTTCGCATAAATCGGAGTTTCAGACATACACGATGTTTTGATTTTTCTGACTGATAGATTTTATTTAATATTTTGCACGGCAAAAGATTTACTCGGAAATATTTTCATTTGTTTAGTAACATTCTGGGGAACTTGAAAATACGGCGTCTTTCTCTTCACTTCCCTTTTACTTCAGCGAGAAGTTTTAATTACATTAAGGTTAAAGCGATTATTATAATAATTACGTAAGCAAACTTTGCCTCTATTTTCCTTTTACCTTTTATTAGGGCTTGAAATAAAAAGTCTAACTCACTGCATCTTGGTTTCAAGGAACCAGAGTAATTTAGTTACTAAATTTACTAATTACCGGCTATTTACAGTACTGTTCCGAATATCCTAGCTTCAAATTGTGTAACCTCATACGAACGCGAATCAAGGGCTATAATCATATTTTGAGCTCATTTTCCCCGCTGTCTTGTTTGAATTTACTTAATACTTAAATAGTGGTCTCCTTAGGGTTTGGCCTGACTTTGAATTTGTAATAACTATGTTGCTAGGAACGTAATGATTTGTATGTAGCCGGAGAATTAACAAATTAAACATCTAGAAATGCTTCAGATCTATAAAGAGTTGTTTGTGAAAAGTGGAGTTTCATAGATGAATATGAAAGTGCAATTTTTGATGTTTAGATACAAAAGTATACTGAGTTTACGAACCCTAAATATACCTCGGTGGCTGATTTTATATAAAGCGGAAGGTGAGCGAAATATGAAAATGTATTAATTCTAAAATTCATTTATCTTCGAGAAAAGTTATTTTACAGAAAGTTAAGTATTACTTACAGTTTCGAAATAAAACTAGGTGAACTACTTTTTTTGCATTGATTAGTAGCAAGATTAATCAAGAATGCGTGCAGCAAGAATAGCTTACCTGCTCGTGAACTAGGACGTGTAGCCTTACTTTCGTAAATTACTTCTAGCATACAAAGGTTTATATCGTGTGATCGTTCTTTTTTAACTTAATAACCTCGTTTGAGCTACTAGCTCAAAGCGTATTAGCTAGCATTTTGCACTAGAGCTTTACTCGCAAGAGATTTTTTGTGTGGCATTATTTCGTGGAGCATTCTTCAGTTCCCGTTTTTTCTCATGTGTTGCTAATGCAACCTGATGTCTCACACGCTTGTTCGTGCAGCTCCAAAATTCATTCTCCAACAGACGTCCTCATTTCTCTTTTCCTCATTTCTCAATCCTCATTTCTCTCGACAGAGGCGTTTGCACTACGCACGCAGAGTACGTTCATTACTAACGGAGAGTTTTCGGATCGCGAGGGCGTTCATAACTCAGCAAGAGGAATTGGTAAGCGAGACACGGGGAAGGAAAAAGTCCCAAAAAATCGTAGTCCCGCTACTCAATTGCTAGGCGTAACCTAGCAACATTTACTTAATTGTAAGTATTGAAATCATCGTTGCCGCAGGAACTACGAAACTGGTTGACATGTGGTATATTTGGTCGCATTGTTGCAGAACCAACACTAGTGAACAAAGGGACGTTTATGAAACGGTTGGATTACATTGAATATCAAACGTTTAATGGAGAAAGGAATAGCAATACGAAGTTCATTAACGCAATGAATCTTTAAATTATCTATTCGTATTCGGTAATACCGTTCAGTCCTCTTACATTAATTCCAAAAATTTATCCTAATTGTGAAACATTTGAGGCAATTATTTGGATAAAATGTACTGTTCGTTCTGCATGTTCTGTGAACAGAACGAACGGATAACAAGGAGCGGCAAGACTAGATATGCTATACTGATCTGTACGCAATTAACTGGGAAAACACAGGCAGAAGGTGTGCCATCGGCAGTGCCACACGCCGGTGTTAGGAATCGATATAATAGCATATAGTTCGTCAGACCTTTTTATGCGACAAACCGACCGAGTTTCAATTATTAACCATTTAAGAATGTTTCCCGAGTTCCGTGAATGGGGAACGGCCCGCCCTTGAGAGAGCCACACGAGGATGTTTGGCAAAGAGTGGGTGCTTTCCCACGCCGTGGCGTGGAGTGGGCTGGAAGCTGCTTTGAAGGGCGAACGCTGTGTACCTGCGCCGCAGCGCTGGCGGCGCGAGGTGTGTCGGAAGGGCCGTCATAAAGGAGCTGCTCCGCTCTGATGTACGCGCGCCCCGGGGAAAGTTCGCGTGCTGCACAGCTGCTGCGTGCATTCCCCGTTCCGCCCCTCCCCCTCCCACACGCCCTCGCCATGCCGAGCCCTGCGCCGTCCACCGCCCCTTCACCAGCCCCTGCCCCCGCCACTGCCCTTGCCACGCCCCCATCTCTCCACCGCCCCTACCCCCGCCCCTACTCCTGCCCCTTCCCCGCCCCTACTCCTGCCTCTTCCCTGCCCCTACTCCTGCCCCTTCCCCGCCCCTACTCCTGCCTCTTCCCCGCCCCATACTCCTGCCCCTTCCCCGCCCCTGCCCCTTTCCCGCCCCTAGCCCTGTCCCGACCCCAGGTTCTACCCCTGCACCTTCCCCCCCCTACCCCTTGCCCACCCCTTTCCCCACTCCTACCCCGTCCTTACCCCTGACCCTACCCGTGTCCCTACAACCGCCTCTACCCCTTCCCTCGGCCCTACCTCGCTACTACCCCAGCCCCTTCCCACGCCCCTAACCCCGACGACGCGTTTACCACGCCCCTGGCTACACCATCGCTGCGGTCTGCCACCCCCAGCCCCGCCACCATCCTCCGTAATTCGAACTTCGACCCCAACCCCACTCACCGTCTCGTGTCTACCCCGCTTCACCCCACCTTGATCTTCACTCTTCTCCACGGCCACTTCTTGAGCCCCCTCCTTAACATCCTGCTCTGGGCGTCTGCGCCCCTGTCCGGCCCGTCAATCTCATTCCCGACTCCGCCATGAACGGCGCTCGCTCCCCTGCCCGCCTCCCCCACCGCCTGCCCTTCCCAGCGAAGCACAGCTCCCCCGGGTCCCGGCGCCACCTGCCCGCTGGTCGCGGCGAGGCGAGCCGGCGATTGACGCGCGGGCGGGAGAGGGAGGGGCGGGGCAGCTGGCTGCTTCGCGGCCCAGGGCGACGCGCGTCACTACGCTACGCTAAGCGACTCCGACCTCTGAGTCCGCGCGTCATTTCAGTTGTCCCGGGAACAAGAAATTAAAGCAGCTTGTGGTACAAACACTAGATTATAATATCTTAACTTTTTTTAAATTTTAATTATTTTAACGCTTATCTGCCGTCATTTGTTGTTTGTCCTTTTTAAGGGCAAGTTTCATTCAATCGAAACACTTGAGCAACGGGAGGCAGCGCTCAAAGATTTTAAATGCAAAGATTAGTAAATGGCCTGCAATCGTCTTTACTCAAAGTCGCTTTACACAAAATATATCAGTGATTTTACGCGTTGCATTACGTTTCTAAGGCGGATAGGAGGATTTCTTGCCATAGTCGTCCACAGTTGTTGGTAAATTGAAAACATCTCAATTATACTTGTAGAAACATGTTCAACTCGCGTGCACAGTGAAAATTGATTGTAATGTTCCAGAATTTGTAAACCTGCCTTTTTTAATGTACCTCAGAGAATAAATACTAGATTATATGAAACAATATTTTCCGGGTTTTCGAATTTTCGTATATAATACGTATGCAGTACATTTCCGTTGTAACATTTTTTTTGCTGCTCTTCGTTTTGCGCGATGCAATCGCAAGGTTTCAGCTAATTATTATTATTATTATTATTATTATTATTATTATTACTATCATTATTATTATTATTTATTATTCATCGTGGCGACAAGGAGATTCTTACATTGCTGAGTCGTCCCGAACGGCCGTGTTGCTTCTCATCGGCGGGCGGTTACCAAGGGGTGCGCGGGGGCGAAGGCGGGTGGAGGTGCTGGGAGCGCTCCCTGGCTTCCGCCGAACGTGGAATGCGTTTGGCGCCGGGCGGCCTGGCGGCGCGCCAGCCCTCCCCCGGCGCTTTTCCCACGCGCGGGAACCACTTACACGTCGCCCCCACTCCCGGTGGATTCAGAAAGCGGTTGTTTGAGCTTCTGGATAATGCGCAAAAGGTGGAGGGTTTTTTAAAAATAGTTTTTACTTTTTCCCTACGGAGTAGGGAGAACGTTACGTAATGCTGTGCGAAAAAAACTGCGAATTATTTGAAGAAAAAATCGTATTACAGGACCCTGGTAATGGAAAGTGCATAAAGCCAGTTGCTAAATTTAGACAAAAAAATCCTCTAGCACGTGATGTAGCTAGAACCATCTTTTGTGGGTCCTTGATAGCGAAAAATCCGATGACAATTCGTCAGTCTGTCTGTCCATCAGTCAACAACTCTAGCGACCAAACCTTTCAGTCAATTTTCTCCAAAATTGATATTCCGCCATCGATTTGGCTCATGTCGCGGCTCCTTGAATTTGAAACCGATATTTCAATTTTGAGGGGTACTTTTCATGAAACCCCTGGGACATTTTCCAAATTTTCAAAAAAATTGCACCTTCGTTTTTGATTAAATTTTGTTGTTGGATAATGTAAAGGACGCTCAAGAGAATAGTGCAAATCTCATGTTCGTTGAAAACTGATTTTTCGAAAATTGCAAAAGTTGAAATTTTTTCGGAGTCTTCTTACAGCTAAAACATTAAAGATAAAGATTAAAGATTTTTCCTTTACTGAAATGTGCTCCGTAATGATAGATTTTGAAAGAAGGTTATGTACAATTTTTTCGGAAATTTGAGTATTTTCCCTGTACTTTTGCGTGAAAGTACGGGCGAGAAAGTAGAGCGGATTTAGCACCACTAATTATGATGGAGAAATGTTTCAAAAATTATTTCCTAAAGCAGGATTTTATCATTTCTTTTCCCCATGTATATGCATTTCAATTGACAGACACTGCAGTAAAATTAAAGTAAAATTTAGTTAGAACGTTTATTAAACTTAACACAAATCTGATTAACACATATCTGATTAAGGACAAATTTTCAATTTGCTTGTTTTCTTTCAATTTAATTTATCCAATATCGGTTCTGAAGATGGTCTCTACGTGAGCGAAAAGAACGACACCTTCATTATAACATCTTTCAATCTCTCCAACAATTACTTAATAGTAATCTAACAATTTCATTCTGGTGGATATATTTGTTGCAATTATTTCTCCTCCCATGTATCTGCCCTCCAAATTCAACAGCCATACGTAATGTCACGCGATGTAATTCGCATATCCATTACACAAGTTCACACCCTTGGGGAAATTTCACAGTTATTGAAGATAATTACAACGTGCATGAATTGTATCATTAGAGTTGATTGGAACGCCTCAGATGTGTACTCATTATATTTCTCTTGGATGACCCAATCAATAATGGACAGGCGCTTTCTGTTGTTTTTCTTCTGATTACTCATTGATTATTTGAAACGTTAATTTTTGATTGAGTGAAGGTGAACATTTATCGCTAAAAACTAGATAAGACTAGATAATGAAACATTTAACATAAATTTTGTTTTCATGCCCATGTCACAAATGCAGTGGACGCAAGTTTATTCGGTTCTTCCAGAATTACATTCATCGCCTCCCATCAGTTCGGTTGCGAAAGGGCGTCATTGTACGAACGTGAGAGATACAATAGAAAATTATGCGGCGAGTGAGTTTAACGATGACGTATAAGAAACAATTTCCTTAAAAATGTATTTATATAATTTTCCAAAATGTTTTTGTGTAATGTCTTAGAAGAAAAAAAAGACAGCAATTCAATATCCTCTTTGGTCACTTTAAAAGTTACCTCTCTGTCAAGGTCCGACAGCTCATGGAGTTTGGTGAAACCCACTGATGGGAGGCTACAATATTCCACCCTTTGCATTTCATCGTGCCTTCGAATAGTTGTATCTAAATGTTGCATTGGAGTACAGTAGAGTACACTTTTTCTCGCTTGTTAACTTCCCTCGTACTCAAGAGCGCGTGCGTGAAGTGGGTCGTGAGTGCTTATTAACTAGCGGAGGGTCGCGTAGGAGAATTTGGACAACAGGCTGTATTATTTCATTAGTAGCTTTTACCTGTAAAATCCATTGCTTGTCACTACTGCTGGCTGCCTGTCAGTTCTCGACAATTTAATTTATTTCTCCTCTTCCTAGGGTTGCAAAGCTTCCTCACTAGTGTTGCAAGACTCATCACTAGGGCTGTGATTGATATGCATTTGCATATTTTTTCCGTGAACTAAAATTTCTCGTTTCAACAAAATGTGTACGTTTTGAGGTATTTCGAATTAATTTAAGCTACTTTTATTTCGCATATATCACCGAAATTGTATATGGTTGAATAGTTGGACATTATTTGCATATTTTTGTTGCATATTCATCCCGCATCCACGAAAAGAAGCCCAACAGTTACAGTTCCGTCACCTTGTAAGCGGCTATGACAGTTCTCTCCATGTACTATGGTGCATTTTGTGACCTGCTCTGAAGCAATGGGCTTCCGAAGATTTGTTTACGTTGCCATAGCCACAGATTAGCGTTGCCGCTCGCCTGACTCGTACGAAGTCGTTCGAAAAGCACGCTAAGTCCTGTCATCGGCAGCATCAGTCGAAATGAAATGTGCAGGATGGGGCAAGGAGGGGAAGGAAAGATCGCACTCGGTCTGTGGCTCGTTTCTTAAACTGGTCCGGCATTCGCATGGTGTTGATCGGAGAAACTTTGGGAATTACCGATCAGAACAGTCGTCCTCAAGAATTCTCTTCCAGACAGCGGCTGAATTCTCGAGGCTAGCTATGTAGCTTTGTTTCGAAAGTCCTGTCACTGCCGGGGTTCGATCCCTTTGACCTCTCCCTCAGAGGCATTGCAGTGTCTCAGTTGATGCCCTTAGCCACCTGAGTCGGTGAGCAGTGCGAACGCGAGTGCTCGAAGCCCGAGCGAACCCGCGCGCGTCAAACGTAGTCCTTCCCGCCCCATTATTCATCGTCGGAGCCGAGTCGCACTCGATTGCGCGCCCGTTAACGCGCTTTGCGGCTCGTATTTACTTTGCATAACGCGCCCGTTGCCGCGCTTCGCACTCGGCGGCTCCGCCCGCGCGCTCGCTTTGAGCCACGCAACCCGCGCGCCACGCCACGCCTCGCCGCGCCACGCCGCGCCGCGCATTTGCATGCTGAACGCTGGATTCCCGCCGAGGCATTGGACGTTGGGCGCTACGCAACACTGTGACGAGGCGGAGGCCTTCAGATGCTGGCGTTCCCCAGGGACGGATCCAACCGCTCATTTTGAAGAGGGCCATGTTTGTTAAATAATAAGCATTTGTTATTATATTGTGTATTATTTTTGTAGTGTTTTGGTATTATACTATTCAGTATTGTTTTTAAAATAATTACACAATTCTAACATATTTAAATCGATTTTGCCAAATAAAGGAAGATAAAGTCCAGGCCTTTTAAGGGGTTCTCTCCCTTGCGTTCTCCCTCGCCCTCTCGCTCTCCCTCGCCCTCTCTCTCTCTCCCTCGCCCTCTCTCTCTCTCCCTCGCCCTCTCTCCCTCGCCCTCTCCCTCTCTCTCTCCCTCGCCCTCTCTCTGTCCCTCGCCCTCTCTCTCTCCCTCGCCCTCTCTCTCCCTCGCCCTCTCTCTCCCTCGCCCTCTCTCTCCCTCGCCCTCTCTCCCTCTCTCTCCTCCCTCGCCCTCTCTCTCTCCCTCGCCCTCTCTCTCTCTCCCTCGCCCTCTCTCTCTCTCCCTCCCCTCGCCCTCTCTCCCTCGCCCTCTCCCTCTCTCTCTCCCTCGCCCTCTCTCTCTCTCCCTCGCCCTCTCTCCCCTCGCCCTCTCCCTCTCTCTCTCCCTCGCCCTCTCTCTCCCTCGCCCTCTCTCTCTCTCCCTCGCCCTCTCTCTCTCTCCCTCGCCCTCTCTCTCTCTCCCTCGCCCTCTCTCTCTCTCCCTCGCCCTCTCTCTCTCTCTCTCGCCCTCTCTCTCTCCCTCGCCCTCTCTCTCTCCACTCGCCCTCTCTCTCTCTCCCTCGCCCTCTCTCCCTCGCCCTCTCCCTCTCTCTCCCTCGCCCTCTCTCTCTCTCCCTCGCCCTCTCTCCCTCGCCCTCTCCTCTCTCTCTGCCCTCGCCCTCTCTCTCCCTCGCCCTCTCTCTCCCTCGCCCTCTCTCTCCCTCTGCCCTCTCTCTCCCTCGCCCTCTCTCTCCCTCGCCCTCTCTCTCCCTCGCCCTCTCTCTCCCTCGCCCTCTCTCTCCCTCGCCCTCTCTCTCCCTCGCCCTCTCTCTCCCTCGCCCTCTCTCTCTCTCCCTCGCCCTCTCTCTCTCTCCCTCGCCCTCTCTCTCTCTCCCCTCGCCCTCTCTCTCCCTCTCTCTCTCGCCCTCTCTCCCTCGCCCTCTCTCTCCCTCGCCCTCTCTCTCTCTCTCTCTCTCTCTCCCTCGCCCTCTCTCTCTCTCCCTCGCCCTCTCTCTCTCCCTCGCCCTCTCTCTCTCCCTCGCCCTCTCCCTCGCCCTCTCTCTCCCTCGCCCTCTCTCTCCTCGCCCTCTCTCTCCCTCGCCCTCTCTCTCCCTCGCCCTCTCTCTCTCTCCCCTCGCCCTCTCTCTCTCTCCCTCGCCCTCTCTCTCTCCCTCGCCCTCTCTCTCTCTCCCTCTCCCTCTCTCTCTCTCCCTCCCTCTCTCCCTCGCCCTCTCCCTCTCTCTCTCCCTCGCCCTCTCTCTGTCCCTCGCCCTCTCTCTCTCCCTCGCCCTCTCTCTCCCTCGCCCTCTCTCTCCTCCTCGCCCTCTCTCTCTCTCCCTCGCCCTCTCTCTCTCTCCCTCGCCCTCTCTCTCTCCCTCGCCCTCTCTCTCTCTCCCTCCTCTCGCCCTCTCTCTCCCTCCCCTCGCCCTCTCTCCCTCGCCCTCTCTCTCTCTCTCCCTCGCCCTCTCTCTCTCTCCCTCGCCCTCTCTCTCTCTCCCTCGCCCTCTCTCTCTCCCTCGCCCTCTCTCTCTCCCTCGCCCTCTCTCTCGCCCTCGCCCTCTCTCTCCCTCGCCCCCTCTCTCTCGCCCTCCCTCTCCCTCGCCCTCTCTCTCCCTCGCCCTCTCTCTCCCTCGCCCCCTCTCTCTCTCCCTCCCTCTCTCTCCTCTCTCTCTCCTCGCCCCTCGCCCCCTCTCTCCCTCGCCCCCTCTCTCCCTCGCCCTCTCCCTCGCCCGCTCTCTCCCCCTCGCCCCCTCTCTCTCCCTCTCGCCCACTCTCTCTCTCTCCTCGCCCACTCTCTCTCTCCCTCGCCCACTCTCTCTCTCCCTCGCCCACTCTCTCTCTCCCTTGCCCTCTCTCTCCCTCGCCCTCTCTCTCCCTCGCCCCCTCTCTCTCCTCGCCCCTCTCTCCTCTCTCCTCGCCCCTCTCTCTCCCTCGCCCTCTCCCTCTCTCGCCCTCTCTCTCTCCCGCCTCTCTCTCTCCCTCGCCCTCTCTCTCCGTCGCCCCCTCTCTCCCCCTCGCCCTCTCTCTCCCTCGCCCCTCTCTCTCTCCCTCGCCCCCTCTCTCCCCTCGCCCCCTCTCCCCTCGCCCCCTCGCCCCCCTCTCTCCCCCCTCGCCTTCTCTCTCTCTCCTCGCCTCTCTCTCCCTCTCCCTCTCTCCCTCGCCGTCCTCCCTCGCCCCCTCTCTCTCTCCCTCGCCCCCTCTCTCTCTCCCTCGCCCTCTCTTTCTCCCTCGCTCTCTCTCGCTCGCTCGAAACCGGGCAGGTTCGCTTTTTCGTGGACTTAGAATTTATGGAAAATTGCAAAAGTTACAAACATGCGAAATATGAGATGTTCTAGCATGACTAGTTGCTTCCTGAAACGAAAATAAATGCGGAAAACGTTCTGTGCGAAATTGTCAATCGCATTGGCTCTAGATTCTCCTCTGACATGGGCGTCCTCACATTCAGCTCTAACGTCTTCCGGCGTGAACGCCCCCTGACCACCTCACATCCTGATTTGCACCCTGCTCGCATACCTGCCCCACTCTCTCTGCGTGACTCACGCGCGCACGCGCGCGCTCGGTCCTCGCCATGCCGCGCACGTCCGTCTTGCCGCGCTTCTGCCGCCTTCGCGGGCGGAAATCGATTTACGCCACCCACCGCCATCGCGCTCCACCCGCGCCCGCCCCAAATTTCCACGCGCGTGTGATTTCGCCGGCTCCTTCCGTAATAACGCCCCCGACTCCGCAGCTCCCGCCGACGCGGCCGGTCTTTTTGTTCGTCCTGTTATCGTAAACGCCACTGAAAAAGCAGGATTAAAGAGAATGAAAAGATGTTGATGTTGCTCTCACAGTCTCCGTTGTGAAAACAGGTCAACGGTTCGGCAAAATTAAATCTGAATGGAAGGGTCTCATTTATTCCAAACGTGCTGTATGTGTGGATATTAATTAAAGCACAATTGTCGCTTATTGACGATTTTGTTTATTCAATTACTGCTTACGTTTCTTCCAATGCGTTTTTGGACCTTCAAGGCTAGATGGAACTAAAAAGTCAACATAGAATACTAAAAAGTCAACACGAATACAAAATATAATACTTTAAACAGTGATATTTTCCAGTTCGTCTCCCGAACTCATAAAATCGTTTAGTAACCGTGCCGTCAGCTCGCTGGCTCTCTCGCCCGCTGGCTCTCTCGCCCGCTCGCTCTCTCGCCCGCTCGCTCTCTCGCCTGCTCGCTCTCTCGCCCGCTCGCTCTCTCGCCCGCTCGCTCTCTCGCCTGCTCGCTCTCTCGCCCGCTCGCTCTCTTGCCCGCTGTGCGAAGCTGCTACAGAAGCCGATATATTATACAGCGTGGAGCTGGAATTCGCTATATTGAAACTTTTATGATAGATCCTTTGAAACATTCCTTCACCTTCCATCAATCATATACTTTTTTTACGGAGAATCACTGTGAAACACCGAAGATGTTCCACTAAAGTATCTTTTGAACCTTTGGACTTATTGAAATTCTGCTTTCTTGCAGGGAAATTGATTCAGGGGCACGTACGAAGTTTCATGCCATGAATCTGTCGTGCATTTTGTAGTCGAGATACCGATTTCGCATTTTAAATAAAATTCTCCCCTTGTTTTTTTTTAAATTTATATGTGGATTGAAAATGGAATTCGATTTTGTAGTATTATAATTAATGTATTCGAATGTATTTCTTTCCAAAATAGAGAAAGATGTATTTGGTTGATTTATCGCCGAAAAGCAGTAAGAATAATTTGCGTATGGGGTAGAAGTATAATATATATTGAAAATGTAATGGAAATAATAATACTCTTTCGTGAACTTTTCTAGGTGATATAGCAATGATGCGACGGGTTTTGATGCCGATGTTGATATTAATATTGGATTAATATTCCAAACTCGAAAGTCAATTAGCAACTGAGGTGCATATGTCATTTCTCGCACCCACACCCTTGTCTTCAATTTACTTAGTTTGAGGTTTACTTCATAACGAAACAACCCTCACATGGTCATCACAAAGATCACGAACTGAAACAAAGAAAAGCGTGCTTTTCGGCAAATATAAATGATCCGTGAAATCCACTTCAGAGGTGAGTGTGTAAATGAACTTAGTTTGACTATGTCAAAGTGCATAATTGTTCTTTCGTTAGTTTGACACATTATCAAAACGCATTGACTCGTGAAAACAATCGCATTATGTTAAAGGGTTTTGCTAGCTTATTACTGGCAACAAAAATGACATAATTGCATTAAAACTACATCAGATTTGACAGCGTAACCACAAAATACTGCACACGCCATTCTGCGAGTCGCATTAATGAGTTAATTTATTGGCTTCTGTCGAATTTGTACCTCAACATTTTATATGTTAAAGCATGAATATTCGTTAAATCATAGCTTTTTACTAATTCATTGTAAACAGGCTCCAATGGTCGTTCGTTTTAATACCAAATGTCCTTGTGTGATTGAATTTATAGAATGTATTAATATTTATAACTTGGCCAATACTCTGTGAACGTCACTACTTGAGTTCGTTGCATGCTGATATTTTGATCGCATTTACTGCGGAATGATGGAATAAATATACAGTGTTTTGGAGGGGGGTAATGTGTTGAATTTGGAACCGGTAGTTATGCAGTTCTTATCATTGTAGTGTTAATTGTAAAGATTTTTTGTGCAAAAGACGTGAACCAATCATTGCTGGTGAATATCTATGTGAGGTGATGAGGTAAAGATCAATAGTAATGTGATTTGAAGGATGAGAAAATTTAATGGAGGTGCCATCAACTAATTTCCTTGTAGCTTCCAAATCTAAAATTAAAAAAATCTATATAGAACAAATTGCTAAAAGGAGAACGAATGTTCAGTTACTTATCTAAACGAGATTAATATAATATATAATCTAAATAACAATAATAGTTATTTCTGAAATAAATGTTACAGTACGAATATCATACAATGTTTTACAAGAATTATTTGTTGGGTAAGAATGTCGAAAGAACTGGTCACTTCCCCAGGGGATAAAGATGTGTCGATTGACACCTCACGCTCGAAATAGGGTACCGTGGAGGTGTCATCGTAACGTGCAGTTATACACTGACATGGAGCACGCAGGTTACCAGATTGCTAAATGTGGAATTTTTTCTAGATATTTATGCAGTACTTCGGGGTCTTTCTCGTTCTGCGCCGTGACCTCTGTCAGTGCCGACAGTTGCTGTACGTGGGCGCTCCGTTTTAATTCGACAGCCAAATGGCCTTCCATTTTCTTTTCATTTTGTAGCGTTCTTCCCCGTAAACTTTGTCGTCAAAGATATTTTTCTCATGAGCTGTCGTAAAAGCGTTTTACATCTTTCGTTTGTCCGTGAGAATAACGGATCCCCCGAGGACGCGACGCGGGGTCGCCGGGGCGGGTCGGGAGCCTCTTGACGTCTGATTCTGGCGCATCGTAATTTGTGCTTTCCGGGGCCCGCGAACTTTCTAAGCGGATCAGTCTGATCGTGTTTGCCTTCGTTCGTCGAGTTCTCGAGGAGTTGTTTGCTTTGCTAATTTGACCAGTTTATCATTGGAGACATTTAATTCCCTTTAATGGTGCTTCGAGATGTAGATTGTGTTGTGGATGAAGTTCGCATACGTTTTAGTTCTCATGCCTGGGTGCGCGGTTCTGTGTGTGTGTGTGTGTCGGGTAGCTTTTTTATCACGTTTAGAAACCGCTTAGTTAGCTTAGAACTAGCATTGCCGCTATCTGTGCAGTGACTCTGATCAGAAAGTCCGAAAGTTGGGTCCCAACAGTAACGGATTTTTGAAACAAGCAGGAGAAATTCGTCGAATTCAGCCGTGCGTTGTCTGGAGGAAAGTTCTAGCAGCTGGCTGCTCTGATCGGTAGTTATCAGTGTTTTCTCCGGCCAGTACCAGGGGAATGCCGGAGTAGTACCGCAATAAACGGGACAAGGAGAGTGCACGGTCATTCCTTCCTCTTCCTTGTCCTATCATCACCTCTTACTTACATTTACACTCACATGCACTACACTATCACGCGGGAGCTTAAGGCGTGTCACGGTTGGGGCGGTGCCTCGCTTCAGAAGATACCTTGGGTAGGGTAATCATCCGCAAGCCGAAGTGTAGGTTGGCACCATATCTCACCGTCCAGCGGGGGAGGAATATCACCACATCCGGCGATGAAGCATTAACTATATTATCGGCACTAGTCATCCTAACAGTTGAAGTGCCCTGAAACATATATCAATCACGTTTCGAAGTTTATTTTTTATACGCAATTAAGAAGAATGCTTCGTTGAAAAATAGGTTTGCGACTTTATTTCGTATTAGGCCAGAAAGTTGAAATAATTATTGTTCCTGGTTGAAAAAAGGACTTCAAGAGTGAAAAATAGATATTTTATTTCTTTATTTAAAAAAAATAGATTTATTGGCGAGAACTCAAACCTGCTCATGCTGTGGTTGTGTTATTTAGAACTTGAAATTGTTTTGATATTTCCAACTGGTACCTGTATATATTTCCCTGCTTGGCATTTTGTTAGGTAACATGTATGTTTCAATTTAATGCAATGTTACAATTTAATAGTGTGTTACGATTTGTTTTCTTTACTTGTTTTGATGGTGATTTACGAGGAAATACTTTAAAAACTAAGAGTTTTTTTTTATTGTAGGTCCACATGGTCCAGTTTTCCCTGTTTTGTTTTGTGCTGTTGAAACAATATAGCGCATGTTAAACAGCGCGGAATTGTCTTTTTTCAGTTTCAATATAATATTTTATTTTGTTTTTTCCTGTTTGTGTTTTACGCGTATAAATCGTTTATTACATGAACATTATTGCTTTTAATGCTGATTGATACTCAAGAACTCATATATTCCAAACCATTTTTCCTCATCACATGCGACAGGGTTGCGTTTCTTTCATGTCAGCGTTTGATAACTTCAAATATTTGAGTCAATTATTCATTCGTTTTGTGATATGGTTTACTGATGACCAAGTGAAAAGCAAGTGACTGACATCTTTCTCACTACGCCGTGCTCTTCGGAAGAAAGAACCACCCTTCTTAAAGACCGATTATTCTTGGAACGAACTCTGAAATCATAATATATTGTATCCAAATTATACATCTATTCACAGACCACCCCTCTTTCCGACCACCAGCTAGGCATCTAATAGCAACTTTTCTTAAAATATCCCTTTGAGATACCACTTTCACGAAAATTGTAAATATGTAATAAATACATTAATTTTCAGTAATTAAAGTGCGTTAGCTTCATTGTCGAGGATTTCGGACGGCGGGGTAATCCGAGAATCGAGTAACTTTAAACTGTGGCCACTGATTTGATGTCACGGCTGCTCGCTCCTTTGTTTCATTTCTGCTGATGAGACGGCTGAAATGAACGTGACCCAACCGTGACCTTTGAATTAACAGAATCATCCTGGCCGTAACTCGTAAGTGTTTGAGTGGTGTCCGAAATATGAGACGCCCGCTCTTCCACAATACATCGCTTAAAGCTTGTGAATTGTGCAAAATGCTAGAATCGCTTCTAGGTCATAGAATGTGACTTGGGCTCTCAAATGGCATATTGAATTTACACAAGAAAATATAAGTTCGTTTCCAATAGACAACTATTGGGATTGCTATAACTGAAAATTATTTAAACATTTTATTTTTATCCGAAGGAGGGAGATATATTTTAAAAGCATTTAAAAATACGTAAATCATTGTAGAAGACCATTTACGTCAAAAAACAACATAAAGTATAAAACTGAGTCAAAATGTTACATTGTTTATAATTCGTGCTCATATACTAAAAAGCATTCCAAACTCACAATGTAATAGACTTTCCTAATCATACGATATCTAATAATAATAATAATAATAATAATAATAATAATAATAATAATAATAATAGATCATTTCTTTAAAACAATTATCGTAATATGCGACCACCCCTCTAAAATGCCTACGTTTTCATGGTAGCCGCAGTGGTGACTTGATACAGGTTGCATTGAGGACTAACTTCCAAGTCAGGACAAATGAGGGCAATGAGGTGCCGTAGCCCAAGCGAGCGCCGTGGGCAGTACTTCGCAACGCGGCATTTGGCGTCTCTGAACCGGAGTAGGATTTGTGCGAGGAGGTGGAGCCCTCTGGCGCGTCAAAGGAGGGTTACGAGGCTGGTTGATCCGAAAAGGAGCGGCGCAGCGGGGGCAAGGCGGAGGGGTCGCCGGGTTCCCTAAGGGCGTCCGCGCCCCGCCCCCCGGACCAACCACGCCCACCCTTCTCCTCCCCGCCTTCACGGATGCTTTCCAGGCGCGGCCTCCGATCCACTCCTCTCCCGCCTCGCCCCGCCCTCTCCCTACCGTCCCCTCCTCATTCTGAGCCCGCCCTCTCCGGACCAACCACGCCCCCGGCTCCGCGAGGCCCGTTCCCCTCCCACCCTTCTTCTCCCCGCCTTCACGGATGCTTTCCACGCGCGGCCTCCGAACCACTTCTCTCCCGCCTCGCCCCGCCCTCTCCCTACCATCCCCTCCTCATTCTGAGCCCGCCCTCTCCGGACCAACCATGCCCCCGGCTCCGCGAGGCCCGTTCCCCGCCCCCCCACCCTTCTCCTCCCCGCCTTCGCGGATGCTTTCCAGGCGCGGCCTCCGATCCACTCCTCTCTCGCCTCGCCCCGCCCTCTCCCTGCCATCCCCTCCTCATTCTGAGCCCGCCCTCTCCGGACCAACCATGCCCCCGGCTCCGCGAGGCCCGTTCCCCGCCCACCCTTCTTCTCCCCGCCTTCGCGGATGCTTTCCAGGCGCGGCCTCCGATCCACTCCTCTCTCGCCTCGCCCCGCCCTCTCCCTGCCATCCCCTCCTCATTCTGAGCCCGCCCTCTCCGGACCAACCATGCCCCCGGCTCCGCGAGGCCCGTTCCCCGCCCACCCTTCTTCTCCCCGCCTTCGCGGATGCTTTCCAGGCGCGGCCTCCGATCCACTCCTCTCTCGCCTCGCCCCGCCCTCTCCCTGCCATCCCCTCCTCATTCTGAGCCCGCCCTCTCCGGACCAACCATGCCCCCGGCTCCGCGAGGCCCGTTCCCCGCCCACCCTTCTTCTCCCCGCCTTCGCGGATGCTTTCCAGGCGCGGCCTCCGATCCACTCCTCTCTCGCCTCGCCCCGCCCTCTCCCTGCCATCCCCTCCTCATTCTGAGCCCGCCCTCTCCGGACCAACCATGCCCCCGGCTCCGCGAGGCCCGTTCCCCGCCCACCCTTCTTCTCCCCGCCTTCGCGGATGCTTTCCAGGCGCGGCCTCCGATCCACTCCTCTCTCGCCTCGCCCCGCCCTCTCCCTGCCATCCCCTCCTCATTCTGAGCCCGCCCTCTCCGGACCAACCATGCCCCCGGCTCCGCGAGGCCCGTTCCCCGCCCACCCTTCTTTTCCCCGCCTTCACGGATGCTTTCCACGCGCGGCCTCCGAACCACTTCTCTCCCGCCTCGACCCGCCCTCCCTACCATCTCCTCCTCGTTCTGAGCCCGTCCCCTGCTCCGCCCCGCTCCCACCGTAGCCCGCCCTCCCTGGACGCTCTCCCGTCCATCCTATCTTCACCCCCAGCCCTGCGTGATCCAAGCTCGCTCCACCCCTGGGAGTCGTGGCCCCCGGGCGACGCTCGTCAAAGCGCGGAGCGGCTGCTGCTGCTGCAGCGCTGAATATTCAGCCCCGCCGATCGCTTTGTGCGCGGTCTTCTTTGAGCCCCTGCCCCGCCCCCTCCACCGCCCCCTGCCGCGTCTGAGATTCGCGCGCTGTTTGCTCTTTGGTCGCGAAGCCCCTGGGCGACCTCTGCGGCCGGAACCCGAGATTTTCGCTCCCTCGACTCCGCCCCTTCGCCAGAAGACCGGGCAGGCAGCTTCGTTATTGCGTGGGCGGAGGTGGTCACTTTTGTCTGCTTCCTTTACATTTCGTTGCATTCGGAGTGGCCGCCTACGAAAGGGCTTCTGAAGCCACAGCGGAGGCGGCGCGGCGTGCCGGCCATTGTGTGCTGGTGGTGCCGCCTGAGCAAAGTTGCTGATCCGTAACATGCAATCTAAAATGTTTTGGTGGCGGAGAAGTTTGAAAATTCAAATTTTGATTTGATTTAGTGAAAGAACAGTAAAAACTTTCTGACGTGTGGAAAAGAAGTACCAACGGCGCTCGTTTTCGTGAGCTTCCGGAATATCTTAACTATAAATAGTTGGAATGTTTCAAAAATAGCGAGGTTAGTAACATTTGAAATCTATACCTTTTTGCGGCCGAGAAATAGAAAACATTTGCCTCAGTAAACGAACGGCAGAATTCACTTTTTTCCTGCTAACAAAATAGTAACCGAAACGAGTTCAGCCGCTGTCTGGAGGAGAATTCTACCGGAGTCTCTGGAGGAGACTGCTCTGATCGGTAGTTTTCCCTTATTTCTCCGATCAATAGCAGGCGAATGCCGGAGCAGAACCCTAACAAACGGGCCACGAACCGCGCGTGATCTTTCCTTTCCATTGGTTGTACTATTCTACCTCTTACTTACACTTGCATGCACTACACTACCACGCCGGGAGAGGAGTCGTAAGCTACGAGTTTGTCTTGGCTGGGGCGGTACCACTCTGGTGGGAGAATATGTGGTTGGAGGAAACACCGTTAGCCGACGGTAGGTCGGCCCCAGGTCTCACCATCCAGAGGGTAATTATCGCCGCCACTTCTCGCGATAAAACCTGCACTATTCTTACGGACTAATGACAGCAGTTTGACGCGCTCGGAATCTAATGAAGCAAGCAGAGTGGGCACCCGCGCCGTCTTGTATTGTGGAGGCGGTGCGCGCGCCTGTTCCACTGGGGCGAAGTGCGTTCGCGGACGTGTTGATAGCTGGCAGAGAGCAGCGTTGAAGGAGCGGACTTGCGAGTTCCACGTGAGACATCTGTTTTCGTCACGCGACAGTTACCATTCTGAAACCACCACCTACCCCATCTGAAATATCAGTCTACCCATGATCATTAATCCCACATCATTTCTCGCCATGATCATCCTACCACATACTCAGTGTAAGATAGTGGGAAATGATCACAGTGATCACATGTTGGGAGGAGAGGATGTTGTGGATAATAATAATATAATACATAATAAGCCGATCCGGTGGCCTAGATCGCTAAAGCAGTTGTGCAGTGGCGGAAGAGGATCGTGGGTTCGAGTCCTGCCTCGGGAAGAGTTGTGTATGTTTGTGTCTATTTCATCATCTATAATCCGCACCCATCCCCCAGGGCTAACAGCCCTGGCGTGTAAAATGGAATCTGCATTAAATTGCAGAATCCTCCATTAGAAAATACGTTCGCCTACCCGATATTGAAGTATGAGCCCCGGTGGGATGGACGTATCGCGTGGCCAAATGATGACCTGTTCACACAAAAATAATACATGACCCTGTCATTGTTATACTGTAGTATACATGTCTACAATAGGCGAGGGTCAACGATAACTTACATTTAAGCCTTGTTCTCCTACGCTCAGAAATGAGATTCTGAAAGTCATTTTGATTAGAAACGCTTTCGCTGTATCTTGTCTGGTCGGGCATGTTGCATAGAGCGGTCGTATTTTCGTATCCCCACTCCCCCGGGATTTCCGCCCGCTGACGGGCGCGTCGTCAGCTCGTGCGGCTGACGTTTGAATATCCGACGGGCGACGAGGCGTCGGCGCTGACGTGGCTGTGTGTGATGTTAAGTATTGACGACGAAGCTGTGGCGTGAGCGGGGTTCTTTTTTTTTCGCGACGTCACTTTCCCGCTGGGGCTGGATCTTGTCGCGTCAGCCGCGCGCGCTGGTCGACGGTGGAAATTGTGGCGCTTTCCTTTGCATTAGTCAGCGCGCGTGTCGAACACGGTTTCGGCGTTAGCGGCCGGGGTGGTGTTTTTCTCTATTTATTTTCGGCTTTGCGCGGGATCGGACTGGCAGTTGATCAATCAACACGCTGCATCTGATGCAGTGACTAGTAGGTTAGAAAGGGCGATTTCATCAATTTGTATAATAGTTTTTCTCTTGGTGAATGCTATAAAATGTCCCTCCATGTAATATTTCAGCATTTATTGTTGTTATTAAGGAATAATTTATTTCCTGACTTAAATTATTCACTATACATTTTAATCCGTCGATAAAACATGATTTCTTTGTAATTTCCTAATCTCATTCTTCATTAATTTTTCAACTACCGTTTCTGGCTAATTTTCTACCATAGACAGTTTAAATAGCTTAAATAACTCGTCTTTTTGGAAAATATGTAACAATATGAAAATATTACATTGTTCTTTTGCTTGCTGTTGGTGTTGCGAAAGTTTTTTCGAAGTAAAGTAACAAGTTACAAATCACGATTAATAATTTAATTTTTCAGTGTCCTGTAATACCACTTTCGAATGCAATGTCATTTGGAGAGAAATTACAGTTATTGAAGAAAACGTTCACATATTTTGGACGAATGTGTCACATTTTGCATGTATTTGTGGTATTCTTGCTCATGGTAGTCTCTCCACGATGCTACATCGACATAGCGTCGCGGCAGCTTCTGTTTTTCCTATTGAATAAATGAATGTATGTTTGTGAATTCATAAATCTGGGAACATTGCGAGTACAAGGAAGCCAATGGACGGTAAAAAGTATAGTTTTCTGACGTCGTTCCATTACTGTGGATCTGCATTAGAGATCTGAAGCTTTTAGGTCCGTTCTGCGATTTAAATACGGAAATGAAGCCAACGACTGAAAGTGATCCAGCCAAGCCATGGTTGAACGTTTATGGGTTACGCTGTTTACACTACGCCTTTTACATCCATTAATGTTTTGATGGTTTAGACTCATCGGATAGGCATTTCAGCTTCTGATTAGGATCATGCACCTGGTCTCAGGGGATTCTGTTTGCGTGGAGAGGCCGCTTGAAATCGATATCAGCCGATTATCGCTTTGTTGTAATGACGCTCATTAAATGTTCCCTGACTTTTGATAGTCGTGTTTAAGCCGCAGTTTGTCGCCCGTACACTTACTATCACGTAAATCAATAAGTCCGGTGAATAATTGCATATTCGACGCTTTACTGATCTCATTAGAAAACAGTTTTAATGCGAGTTTTATAGGTCATAGTCCGATACTAAAAATGATCGAATCAGTTGATAGGTAAAGTCTTTGATAATGACAGAAATTCTACAAATGCTTATAATTTTATCATTAAATTGTTTGCGGATTCACAAGAAGGAATTAAGAAAAATATATTTTTGCGATTGGCTGGTAGCCGAGTTCAATTAAGTCGGTTCTTGGAAAAGGGAGGTACACCGTCTGTAGAGGACAAGTGCCAAATGTACTTGTCTACTGAAGGTTGTTTTTGTTGATTGTACTGAGAATCTTCACATTTTATTATCTTTGTAAGAAGCATGTTTTCTTATTGAAATTGACACTTTAAGTATTTGCTTTGAGGATTAATTTGCATTACATTCTTTGCAAAAAGAAATCATTTATCGAGATTTAAACAGCGTATAATCTGTTTTGATTTTATAGGTTTTTTTAGGTCTTACCTTTACTCGATATTAATCAACCGTGTCCACTTTCTAACTATACTTTACAAGTTTTGTTTTTAAATGATAAAATTGGCATAGCAAAATGAATGTATTCAAAAAGCAAAAATTTGCATGTGAAGTCAAAAGTAATTTCAACCATTGGGTGGCATAGTGTTTTGTAATTCAAGTGCTGAAATTTTGCCGAGCTCTTTGTCAACTCCTTGCGTAATAATAAAATAAACTTGAACCCTAATGCATAGTGTGTGTGTGTTTGCGCGTGTTGCAGGCAGCAGCAGCTGCAGCAGCAGCACCAGCAGCAGGCGGCGGGCAAGGCGGGCGAGGGCAAGCGCAAGAAGAAGAAGCAGGCGCGCGCCGCGGGCGGCGGCGGCGGCTCCAGCGACAGCGACGACTCGGGCTCCTCCTCCAGCAGCTCCTCCTCCTCCTCGTCCAGCTCCTCCTCCAGCAGCTCCTCCGACTCGTCCAGCGACGACGAGGACGACTCCTCCTCCTCCAGCAGCGACTCCTCCTCCAGCTCGGACGACGCGTCCAGCGACTCCAGCTCCAGCAGCTCGAGCTCGTCCACGGCGGCGGCGGACAGCGACGCGGCGGCGGAGCAGCGGCGGCGGCGCGAGAGCCGCAAGTGGGCCAAAGCGCGGCGCGCCGCGGGGGCGGACGGCGGTGGGGAAGAGGCGGCGGCGGCGGCAGGGAGCAGCGGGGGCGGGGCCCGGCGCAAGCCGCAAGACACGCACATCGACGCCGCGGCCGCTGCCAAGGCCAGCGCCGCCGTGCTCGACTACGCCACCTACTCGGCGCTCGCCAACATGGCGGCGGAGAACGGCGGCGCGCCCCCGCTCGACGCCCCGCCGGACGACGACGACGATGAAGATGATGATGATGACGACGAGGAGGAGGAAGAGGAGCGCGCGGCGCGCCGGCCGGCGCTCGCCAGCAAGGTGGTGCGTCCGCCGGCGCCGCGCGGGGGCGTGGCCGGGGGCGGCGGCGGCGGGGGCGGCTCCGGGGACGGGCGCGCGCGCCGGCGCGCGGGCAGCGAGTCGGACGACCAGCAGCAGGCGGGCGGCAGCCGCAGGTAGCCGTCGGTGGTGGCTGCTGCCGTCGCCCCCGCCCTCGCCCCCGCCCCCGCCCGCGGGCGCTGACGGGCGATGCGGCGACGCCCGCGGACGCTCGCCGTCCAACCGCGCGCGCGCGCGCGCCCCCTTCTCTCTCTCTCTCTTTCTCTTTCTCTCTCTCACCTCGACTCGGCCGCAGCTTGCCTCGCCCTCCCTCTGCGCGCTGTTCCGGCGACGGGAGCTTCCGACCAAGTGGCGGAGCGCTAGGCGACGTCGTGAGCGCGCGCCGCTTCTGGCAGCTGCTCTCTGGCGGAGGCATCGCGCAACGCCGGCGGGGAATGTGCTCGTGGCGAGCTGATCGGTGCCAGCGGTTGGGAATTTAACATTGGAAGCCGTGATGGTTCGGGCTCAAGAAATTATTACTCACGTGAATTCCCAACGAACTTAATTACTATCCACAAGAAGTATTCGCACAAAACTACCCGGTTCGATGTATCCCTTGACCCCAGCGTGCAGTAGGTGTGGTGGTCGGTTCTGTCGTTACCTGTATCCTGAGATGGTGTGGCCTGGCAGACGTTGGTGGCCTTTTTCCAGAGAGCCGTGTAGTCATCGAGAATTAACCGGGCGTTGTCAGGCATAGAGTGCCGTGTAAAATTAAGAGCTTAATCATCATACCCGTCGGAAGTTAATGCTCCCACGCATCTTCCCAGAAGTGGAAGGCCCTTCTCGGCGAAAACAGAGCAAGCACCACGAGCCAAGTAAGCAAGAGAAGAACATCTAGGGATCCCGATCATATAATCACACAATCATTTGGAACTCTTCGGCTGACCCGACAGCTGCGTTCGCTAGAAGTCATGCCCATGTGTACAACTCTGCTGTGGTGCAATTTTCATCAATACACTTATCTTGGCCATGTAGAAATCGCAATGTGAAACTGATCGTCCTGTTACTCGCTTGAACAGTGAAGCTAACTGCTAGTCGCATCAGTTGCGTTCGTGAGTTGTCATGTTGGGTATGTGAGCAACTGACTATAATTTTGGGCATGTGCAGAAGATCCAGATCGCTCTAACGCACGTGGTGTCCGGAAGGCTTGTAAACTGTGCTCGCGAGTTGTGAAGTCGTCTTGAGCATGCCTGCAGCGGAGTGCTTGTGCCGTCATTGGCGCTGGCGGAAAGGAAGCTCTATCATGGTGTTACTAGCGCAAACCCAAGAGATTGCTCAAAGGCCTCGTTATCTGCACACTGCGAGTTTGCATCTGGCGCAACGCGGCCGTAGCCCCCGCCGAGTCGTAAGAGATGGAGAGTCCTGCGGTGGATTGCGTTGGCGGCGCCAGGTCTTCAAGTGGCCTTTGGTGGCCTAGGTCATGGCCTTGTCGGCGCGTGCTGCCCGGTGGCCCAGGACGCGACCGCGCACGAGACAGCACGCCAGTCTACTCTCACTCTATAGAAAAGTAGTTTTTCAAAACGGAGGTATATTTGTATGAAAAGCGCAAAGTGGCAAAGTACATAAATATATTTATCTATGTATAGAATTCGTGTTGATATTATGTCGGTGCAGAATAGATGGTTATAGTTATGTTGCGCGAACTGAAAAATCCCCTATTTGTCTACCATAGTTTACTTTGCGGAGTCGGAAAAAAAGATCATTCCACCCCCAGTCTGTGTAATGCGTTTGTGTCATCTTAAATGTCATTGATGTGAAGACTGTATTCATGTATGCCGATTGAATTCTGTTACATTGCCTCCATGTTGCTAATAATTGTTTAGTGTGCCATTTGTTTGCCTTTTCTCATTTATAATTTTAGTGTATCATTTTAATCCCCGGTTTCCTGAGTTGTGTAGTTGACTACCAAAGTCTTGGAATTATTGAGCAAGTATGTGAAATTAGTTCTGTTTCAATATTTTTTAATGCATTTATATGTTATGTAATAGTGCATTTGCCATTTATATCTGCAAATGCATTTCTTTTGATGTATCATTTATGCAATAAAGACGATTTATTTTAACAAGTGTTCATTTATTTAGCATGTGTCCTTAATACAACCTCTTGTAAGACTTGCGAACACAATGCTCAGTAAAATATTATTATTTCACCTCATTGCTTTCGTCTAAGAGTTCATCGCTAAAATTCGGAAGGAAATCATGTAAAACTTTTTGTCGTAAGTTTCTCTAATTTCTCTTCTAAATTAATGATAGAAGTGTGTTTGCAAAACTTTTTTCTTTTTTTCCCTTTTTCAAACTGACAATATTTGCGAAAGCTTTGTATTCACCGTGTCAAAATTCCTTTCTAAAAGTTACATAAACAACATTAACATATACAAAGTCATGACGCCGGTTTGAATTTTGACGCTTATACAAGATCAGTTTTACAAGGTGCTTATAGTTCTAGATGCTCAAAAATCTTGCCAAATAAACGTTCAAATAAAATTTTGGGGAATTAAAATACGTATTTTTTAACACAGGCCAATGCTTAATGCCCCGTGCTTTGATGGGACGGAAAATACTTATGTCAAAACATAGAACAAGTTACTACTGAAATAACGGGTCATGCAAATGCCTTCTCTTTGAAACCATACCTGCAGTATTATCAACACCATCAATTCGGAACAAAATATGCTATTCAGGAACCAGATATTCAGCTCTAGAATTAAATATAACTTCACCGCCATATAATTTCAACAACTGCACGTTTCTAGGGTGCTCATTTAAATATAAGATTAATAGAGGTGTTACGTTCATACACCTATGTTTTGTTTGAGAGTTACTGATTATTCTAAACATTGTTGCAATTTGAAGAAATAATTGTTCTGTCGTTACCTGTTAATGTATGTATAACGTTAAAGTTTTGTATGGTATCGGACTTTAATTATTATTTTAGATTGGATGCTGCAACTCACTAATCATATAACTTGAGTCTGAAACATTTTCCCGAACCATTGTAAATTATTGGAAAGAATAATTTGGTGGTGAGGCTGAGGGCAATAATAAAATTTGCTACGGGAGCTCGCATATTTGTATATGCATATTAGAAATTTACATTTAACTTGTGTAATGCATTTGTGAAACACTCATTTCGATTCGTGGTAGGTGCTGTAATCACGAAATATTGTGGTCTGAATTTTCATGAACTATTTTGTTGGATTGCAAGCTTGTAAAGGAGACATAATACTCGTACATTAATGCCAGCTGAACTTCTAAAGCCAGTTTTTTAGAATTTACCCAGCAAAAACTGGTATACATTGTATAAAACCATTGCCCCTTCTCTCGATAATGAAATCTACGAATATGTTATTGATATAAATATACTTTTCATTTTCAATGCGCATACTCTATAAAAAGCTTGTTAAATAGGTTTCATATGTTTTTAAACCTAATTAAATACGAAGCGTCCGACCTCTGTTGTACCTGTGAGTAAGAGACATGAATGTGTAGATTACATGATTCGTTGAGTGAATACTGAGCACACACGATTGGAGTAAGTCAGTTTTTCCCTTTTCTCTTCTATTTCATGTTTTCTTATTTTATTTTTTCTTCTTTTTCCTCTTCAGCTCCCTTCCGCCCTCTCTTGTGACCCAGGTAACGTAAGTGTGACATGTGAATTGCCAAGGTCGCTGTCCTGTATAAATGTCACAGGCGTTAACAATCCGCGGTGCTCAACTAAAATTAACGGATGATTTTTTTTTTTTTTTTTTTTTTTGTCTTTCTTTCAAAAAGGTAGTTGCCATCGGTCAGTTTTAAGGGCAGGAGTGAACCCATCTGGAACACGTTACTTAATCAGAACTTCGGACCGTACCAAGATACCTTCGACGAGTGAGTATTTGGTAGTTGTTACTTTTGTAACTGGTGATTTATCAAAGGTAATTGTGAAAGGTAATGTAAGTGCTTTTGAATTTATCTGTAAATGCCAAAGCACGAGTTATATTTGAAAGGATTATTTCACGAATGAAAATAAATATATAATTAATTGTAAATTTTAACATTCTGTTAAAATTTAATTAATATTAGTATAAACACCAACGTTTTAAAAGAAGGAACAGCGGCATCGGCCGTGATGTCAAGGCCCTCTGTACAAACTAGCCAAAGTGAAATCAGAACATCTCAACAAAGCAGAACACATTTCTTCAATTAGCTACAAGTTTTGGAATAATCAGATTACTCAACAGTTTTCTGTACATATGAGCTCAAATTTCCGCATTTTCAGAAACGCTTAAACGCCTATTTCTCAAAAATGGTTCCAATTTTTTTCTAATAGATGATGCTATGTGCGCTGTTTAAAATGACGTACATTTCATTTTGGTGTATTCGTTTGTTTTTTCAAAATTTATACAAATGTAATTTTTTTGAAATTCCTCTCACTCCGTTAAAATAGACATTTCCATCGGTTTGTATGCTCTATTTCAATTGTGAGTGGAAGTGCAACAAATGATTTCAAATGAAATTTTTCGAAAACTCAATAGATTCCTGTAAAAATAGCTTCAAATTTCGCATTTACAGTAGTGCTTAATCGCCGTTTTCTTAAAAACCGCTTGAAATTTTTCAATGAAAATTTCTGTTTAGGGCGAGGTTTTACTCTTACGAGTGTTTAATATTCTTAAAGTAATAATTCGGTTCTACTACTAGGAAAGCAAAATGTTGAGAAAATGTCAAAAAAATGTACGTTGGGTGACGATGAATAGCAGCTGGCCAGAGAATGGAACAAGACCTTAAAGCCAGACCACGCCAGGGAAATTAGAAAACTATACTACGAGAAAGTCTGTGCTATTCTGTAGCACCTCTTGTTTTATGTGTTATCCAACCCAGCTTTTTGAGCATACTTGGTTTATTTAGACTTTTCATTTCGTCCAATAGGACCTTTATTATACCACAAGTTAAATTTTAAGTAAGAAGGATTAGGAGTGAGAAAGAGATGATTCGTTTTCACTTGCTTACCTCGTTTCTCCATCAACAATTTGTACAGACCAGTGAGTTCTAGTGTAGACTGGAGACAACACTGTGGTAGGAAATCGGGACGATCCGCCATGTTGCTGTACGTCTATTCTGTTCTAATTATCTCAGAACCAAATAGAAAGAATTAGCGAGATCCTTATGGAACACCAACGAGAACAGCCTGAGGTGAAGAAATCTATTTTTCGAACCTGTTTGGCTATTGATTTATTGGAGTTCATTCTGATTTTCCAAAATTTTGACTAATTTTTTACGTGACATTGAATTACAAGACGTGTTTAAGTTTCGGTTTTCTTAAAAGAGTAAAGTATCATCTGTAAAGAGAGCCGTGTTAACTGTATTACTGGTAGGAATATCTACAACGTAAAAATTAAATAAGAATGGAGATAATGGGGATCCTTGTGGAGATCCTACGAGAACAGCCTGAGGTGAAGAAATGAATGAGTTAAGAGGTACAGAGAACTGCGCTGGAAGACGCAGTAACGCTGAGTTGGGTGAATAATTCACTTTAAGGCATCCTGTCTTTCCTCGCCCCTTAGCTCTGAGTGCTTCTCTCATTTCTTGGTTTCTTCTAAATTCATCTATTTGATATCTCGGCGTTCTCATAGGCACAAGATTAAATTGGCACAGTCACATCTCGTCCAAAGTAATTGAAGCAAATAGGTTAGCTATTTTATGTCCGATTCTCAACCGCAACTCTTTAAAAATTCATTCCGCTTTAACCATTTACAAATCCACTCTTCATCCGATATTAACTTGTGCGTGCCTTAAATGGATCTCAGCTGCCCCGACTACCTTAAATAAGCTACAAATCTTTGGCAACAAAATCTTAAGAATATCAGTAAATGCCCCCTGGTTTGTCAGCAATAAGACACTGCACAACAATCTTGAAATAGATCCGATTAATTCCTTTATTACGAAAGTGGCACATAATTTCTTCAATAATTTAAATCGTGTACAAGGAGCAGTCACAAAATAGGAACTGATCAACCCCCACTTTCTCGCCTAAGAAACAGACTTCCATTTCACATTTTCCTTCAATACCTCTCCGACATTAGGTAAGGTAAGAACATTTCTTGCATTTACCTCTCTCTCCAACCATATTTCCTCTTAACCCTGTCATCGCTCTCTAACGCAATTTCCTCGCAATCCTTGGTTGAAAGCCTAACCTAATGAAATCACTCTCAGGGAGGTGACAAGAAAAACCTTCACACTTTGCTGGTACAAAGTTGCTCGGCCAATCAACTGAAGAGCCTTACGGCTGAACGTTGTAAAATGTAAAATAAAATTTAATAAAAAAAATTAATATTTGCGCCCGAATAATATAAAATATCGAAAACGAGCTACACTACAGATTTAATATAATACTTCTGTCGAAGTAGCCCCTACTGTCGCCATGTCGCACATCTGAGGGCTCATTTGTATAACTGTATTACCTCAGATCTTAGCTCACTGAGGCATGAAAGAGGCGATACAGATCAACTAGTAGTACTACAACAGCACGTACTTTTTCGCATCAGTAACAGTTACGTAAAATTATTATTCCGCAATTTGTCCATATTAACACATCTCAGCCATCATTTGTATAACTCATTATCAATCTTAGCGCAGAATAAAATCCCATTCCATTCATGCAGAAACACCACCGAACAATGAGAAGTTATTTTGAGAATTTCAAACTGCCGTATCAAGGCGGTCCTAGACCTCCGCCAATCTTTTAACGGATCGGTATTTGAGATAATGGAGTGGTATTTGAGAAAAGTGTTTTCTTCACAGTTTGCATTAACGTAATGCAAAAATTACATGACAACTTCTCTTTTCTTCAAATAATGTATTTTTATTTTAGAGCATTTCTATGAAAACAAATATATCTATCATCAATATTGTAATTTTGCAATTTTCGAAAATAGTTTGCTGAAACTGGAACCACCACACCTTCTTATACTATCCTTTGGCACACTTGGAGAGAAAATTTAAAGAACGTTTGCAATCAGTTTTCTCTTTTTTAGAAAAATATTGCCAATATTTCACGCGAAAACTACCCATATTTCGAAAAAATTGTTCATGAGCTTATTTCAAGATGTCTTAAAAAAACAGATTTAATCCAGAAAAAAATATATATCTTCAATATTGTAATTGTAGAAAATCGCCGAAAAAATTGAACGTTGGCAGTTATCGAAAAATCATGGATTTCAACGGAAATTCGTCCTGCGTCACTCTTTTAAGCGTCCTTCACTTATGTCACTATTCGATGACATAATTTGGAGTTATTTTTGAGAAAATTTTGAAAATGTTGATGCTTCATGTAAAGTATTCCTCAAAATCAAAATATCCATTTCAAATCCAGAGGGCCTCGAGTTTCTTTAAATTGACCGAGGAATATCAATTTTGGAGGAAATCGGCTGAACGGTTTTGGCGCTAACGTTGACCACAGACGGACGGACACACATTTAAGTGGCAATCGACTTTTCGGTATCAAGAACCCACAAAACATGGATTTTCACTATACATCGTGTTAGAGGAAATTTTATTTATATTTATTTATTTAGTCAAAACAGCCAAAAACTGTATGTGACGTATGGGGGAGAAAATCATCTGCGCACGCTTTCTTGAGTTTCAGAATCACTTCCCCATAATTTAAGTATTAATAGTTGAAAAATAATAATAATAATAAAAACAAATTTAAAAAAGCGAGAGATTAACATTTCAAAAACTAGATATTTTCGTTGCCAAATTATAGAAAACTTATTTTTAACGGTAAAGGAACGAACAGATTTGATTTTTCTGTATTGTTAACAAAATAGAAACTCACCCTAAGCTCTACTACCTCTACAAGCAAAAGGAAAGTTCAACAAAACGTGCGCATAGTGAAGCTACATTTACGTCCAAAAGCAAATCAAGGGGCCTTCTCAGCATTTGCTCAATGGATCAAGGAACCTGGACAAAAACCTGATCGAGATGGGGGTCATTGACCCGGAAGTACATTATTTGTTACAGGCATATTGAGATATACAAAATTTTCTCTACATTAATATCTGGCAATGATCTTAGGGTCCGGCTTGCTGGGTCAATGGGTCACGCTATATTATAATCCTTATTACCTTTATAATTGATTATAGGATCCGCAGACTATACAGCGCTGCTGGGAATCTGAAATAGAATGATTCTATTCCTAGTTCATTACTGTTTGGATTGACTAAATGAAAGATCACTTTCTTTTCTAAAGAGCAAAATTTAACAAAGTTTATTGTTACCTTTTTAGCAAACAATTTAGTGAATTTAATAAAATGATTTGATGTTATGCCTTTGATCAAGATATCTTTCAATTTACAGTTTTATACCGCGGTTAACTTATCTATTCTTCGTTGATGTCCCTCGTAGACTTCTCAGTCGAAATATCATGCGAGCTTGCCGTAGTCCAAAGTCCCAAGAAATCCTCTTCTGCCCCTATCCAAGCTGGTCTCAAACTATCAAAATTATCAGTCCCGATTACGTCCTATGACATAGTCCCGAAATCTATTACTCGATTACCACTCCCGACAAAGTCCCAATTTATGCATCAATATTACTTCCACATGCAATATCTGCAATATCATTTACTGTCCTTAGAATTTCACGATCTGATAACCCGATTCTGACTATCTGTATTATACTCGTTCCCTCTCACGAACCTACGATCAGTTCAGAAACGCGATGCCGGTCAGAATGAAATCTTCCTGCATGATTCACCCTCGAAGACTTCGTTTTAAACTACCTTCCTCTTTTTTCATAACATTTGACCGTCTTTCTCTCACCCAGCCGATCCATACGTTCGTTATATTTTGGTGTAGCTGACCTTTCGATCGTCTAAACTTCTTCGCCTAATCCCAAATTTTCTACTTTCGGCATCCAGCCACCTCTTAATGCATTTACAAAAACTACATTGTTTATTCACGGTCGTTGCTAAGCCCTTGCTCTCGTGATATTTCCTGATGCACGTTGCACCATATAGTCTACAAATAAATGTTAGTTTATTTTCATGTGACATATCGGTATGTCACAATATTGAGTCTTTTTTTTAAATTATACAATGCAAATGTAAACTAATTCATTATACTATATCTTGGTTTTGTTAAAGTAAACATTATTTTTCGTTTTGACGATCCGTATAGTCTCTAATTGTATAGAAACAGTTTTGCAGCAGAAAAGATTTTACTTTTAACTTAAATTTGTGTACCAATTTTAATTGTTTAATTTCATCTGGCAGAGCGTTGTAAAGTAACGTACGTGTATTGTATGTGGATTTCTTGTAGTGAGCTGTTGATACTGACACTTGATGAACATGATTTCTACGTCGAGTGTTGTAACTATAAATAGTAGTATTACAGTATTACATGAAAATAAGTTCCCACCGTTCAGTAAGTCAGTTTTGACAAATACTACAGACTCATAAATAAATAGGCAAGGCAATGGTAACATTCCAAGCTCAATGAAAAGAGGCTTGCACGGATCACGTGGATGGGATTTTTTCATTATTCGGATAATTTTCTTTTGCAATCTAAATGTCTGGGCAGTAAAGGACGAGCTTCCCCAGAATATTATGCCATATCTCAGGCTGGAATGTACATTTGCAAAATACACGCAACGAACTGCATGAAGGCTGACAGAATTAGAAAGAATTCTGAATGCATAACATAATGAGCTTAATTTAGTGTTTCATTCTGTTATATATACATTCCATTTGAGGTTTGATTGAATTGAGAGACCTAGAAATTTTGTTACCTTAACATCAGCTAAATGCATATTGTTCATTTTCAATGGAGCATACGATTGCCGATTTGAAACGCAAAATTGCGTTGAGACAGTTTTCCCTTCGTTAACTATTAATTTGTAATAAAACTAATTTGAAACTTCTGAAATTGTACTGTTTATTGTTTCTTTTTTGCAAAGAACATTCGTGTCATCGGCAAACAACTGTTCTTCCATTTTTAATAGATGAGGGCATATCGTTTACGAACAACAGAAAGAGGATAGGACCTAAGATCGAACCTTGTGGGACCCCACGATCAACTAGCAAAGAATTGGAAAGATAAGTAAATAATGTTCTTTCGTGCCAGTACAGTATTTCCACTCTTTGAGATCGATGTTTAAGGTACTAGGTTATCCAATCTAGGGCAATACCACGAATAATTTACTATTTATAGAATCGAGACTTATGCACATTTTCGCTACCAGAGCCTGGTTTTAAGAGTTTTTCTGACGGAAAATTGCAGGTCTTTTTTACAATACTTTTTTCTCTTTTACGTATACTTTCTAATGCGAGAAAGAAAAGAAGTGTCTGTTGCACGATGTAACATGTGAATAGTACATTCTTACTGGCGGGCGGCCTCCTCTTGCTTGGAGTCTTGCTGTCGTATGGCTTAAGCTGTGTAAAGAGCTGCGACGCACTTTCAATGGGAATGCAACGAGACTCGTATACGAGAATAGGAAAAATACACAACACAATCAAATATTTGCATTTTGGGATTTGACCCCAGTGCCTGGGTATCTAACGAAACCATATGGCTAGTGCACAATTATGGTATGTCCAGGATTTCGAGCAAAACAACCTTGGAAGTTTGTAAAGGCAGGGGCGTAGCTGGGCTGGTGCAACCGGTGCGGGGCACAGGGATCCCCGAAAAAAAAAAAAAAGTTTAGTTTCGGTGCCCCGCACCATTTTATTTAATAAATATCTTTATTGATGGCGAAGCTCAGGCCATATGGCGTGATGTACCGCCTGATTGAGTTTAAAATTTTAACACAAACGAAATAAACTAGTGGTTATTAAATAGCACATGGTTTCTCGCCCGTACTTTCACGCAAAATTATGTGAAAAATACTTAATTTTTTAAGTAAGGACGTGGCTTTATTTCAAAATCTATATTCAAGGAACAGATTTTAATAAGGCAAGACATTCCTATCTTTGTAATTGTAGGACGACGTGGAAAAATTTTGAAGTTTTGCAATTTTCGAAAAATCAGAGTTTTCAACGAACATGATACCTGCACCATTCTCTTAAACGTACTTCACACTATTCAACAACAAAAATTTAATCAAAAGCGTTGGAGCCTTTTTGAAATTTTAAAATGTCTCAGGGACTTCATGTAAAGTTAAAATATCAGTTTCAAATTCAAGGGGCTGCGACATCAGCCAGACCGACTGGGGAATACCAATTTTGGAGAAAATCGGCTGAAGTGTTTAGCGGCCAGCATTACAGACGGATAAATGGACAGACGTTTTGCTGTTATTCGATTTTTCGGTATCAAGGACCCACAAAATAAGGATTCTGGCTAGACTACGTGTTAGGGGATTTTCTTTCCAAGTTTAGCATCTGGATTTATCCACGTTTTCGTTTTTCCAGGGCCCTGTGATAAGAGTTTTTCTGCCGAAAATTAGCGTTTTTTCCATAAGTAGCAGCGAGAAAGTAAAAGATCATTCAAAGAAAATACGTACGCTAGTTGGGGAAATGGTTTTTTACACATAGGAGTGAAAACTAGGGAGGAAGGTGTTGATAAGAAAGGAACTCACTCCAACATTGTTATGAATAAATTGATTAACTTTAATTTAGAGATGGATTTAAAATTAATGAGGAATATATCAAGTGATTACATTGGAACACTACGAGATTTTACTCAAATATAGTGAAATTATCTTTGTATGACTCAGAAAGCTAAGAGTAGAAGTGAATTTGAAATAGTGTTTCTCTCTGTGGATTATTTATAAGCACTTTTTAGAAAGGGGTTTTGAAGAAGCTAAAATAATGCGTACGTACTTTTGAATTAACGCAAACAAAAACCAGATGGGAGGGCATCTCGTCAGCTTCTAACCGAAAAACAAAAGGGGGAAGGAATAAGTACACTGCCAACCCCAGTAAAAATGGTTGTGACGAAGGGGACCGAAATTTAACCCTTTGTGCTGGGACTCTGAAGTCGTGACTACGCCTGTGTGTCAAGGTACTTATGATCTTTCTTCGATTCCTAAATATGAATTAGAGGTCACTATAATTGATAATTATTCATAAATGACCATGAATGAACACACAATGTTTGTGCTCTAAGCCATCGACTTGCACCTCTCTCTTGGCGGGTAGTCGCCTAGTTTCTGCCAAATTGTCCGTGCATGAAAATAAGTTGTACAAATTTGGCCATTTATAAAAATATTGAATTATTTTTGTCATCCCCTGGTGTACTCCAAAGCAGCGAGTGCAGAAACCATTGATGAACGGGGCTTTGTGGCCGTTCATTACGTAATTACATCCGATTCTAATACGCACCCCGGATTTTATGTTAATTGAATTCTCTTTTTGTAAGGGGTTATTTAGGTTTCATATTCATCCATTATTATTAGTATAGAGAGTTCATTTTCAATATGCATTCTGCAAATCATGGGTGGTATTTCCATTTATTGTAATTCGCGTTCAGTCGACCGCTCCCTTTCAATTCTTTTGTGATTAAATGTTTTTGTTGTATAATATAAAATACGCATTTTTACTTTATTTAGTGGATATTTAAAAAATGAAAATTGAGAGAAATATTTTTTGCAATGTAAATTAGCGATGGCTGTGATAATTTGCGTTGCTTCACAGTTTTTGTAACGTGAATCTCTGTACTGCTACTCAAACAATTTGAATTGAAAGGAAGAGCCATCCACTTTTCGCCATGCTCGTTATACAGTTTGCCTCGTTTCATTTGAAGGGGTCACCAGCAAAAGGTGCTAACTGACCCTTTTTTCGAAAGTTACATTACAATGTAGAACGGTTGTATGAGAGGGAGTTATGCCACAGGTGCAATCTCGTGAGCGTACACTTACTACAAAGCATTATTTTCTATATTCGAAAGTTGGCATTAGATGCAGAAGGTGCTATCTGCGTAGAAATGGCGGACAAGGCGCTCACGCCACCGGTAACGAACGTCGTAAAACCCCTGATTAAAGGTAAAAAGGAAGGTAAATTATGATGATTGACAAAGGCTGAAGAATACAAATATCAAAGATGCTGCAAAATAGGATAAAAACTACAAGGGGGACGCAGTTCAAGCGAAAACACCTCTAAATACGGTAAGATGCAAAAGGCGCTATCTGCCGTGGGTACTGCACGCAAGTGTTGTATTCATAGGGGGGGGGGATGACAAGGCCTAGAGTTTTAACAACATTTATTTATATATTTATTTATGGAACCTGGAATGGAATTTATTTTATAATTATTTAAACAATCATATTATATATTACCACATATACGCTACGGAAACAGTATACAATATAATAGATATGTTTATTATTTAACAAAACTCTGAGATGACCCCACCAAAATAATCGGCTGAATCCACCCCTGCTGCACACCAAGAGCATTAAACGATACTAGTGAACACGTTACAAGAATGTCCCTTGGAATAAAGTTGCTTTGAACCGGCTTCCATTATGTTGACTCGACAAGGTGGTGTCAGTTGCTTGATACGAGGGGAGTCAAATGAAAACCATAAAAGTAGAAATAAAAATTCGCATATGGCGCCAGTGAGCTGTAAGTTGGCAAGCCTGTTTGCGATAGTATACCGGATGTCTCCAAGGCGACAGTACCCGGCAGATGCATAAACACCGGCGCAACAACAGTTCCAAAATGGCAGCCCCACTAGCCACATGCACCAGCGAGGAGCAGCGTTCTGTGATTCGGTTTTTGCGAAGTGAAGGTGTGAAACCGATTGACATTTTTAGGCGAATGAAGGTTCAGTATGGAGATGCGTGTTTGTCACAGCCACAAGTCTATGAATGGTGCCGGAAATTTGCAAATGGTGTTACGTCCGTGGCCGATGCTCCACGCCCCGGCCAGGCTCGGCGCGTAGTGACTCCAGAGACCATTGCAGCCGTTGACACCATCGTTTTGGAAAATCGCCCTGTGACAATAGAAGAAATTGCAGCATGCGTACACATGAGTCATGGATCGGCACATCATATTGTGAATGATGTTATCCAATTTCATAAGGTGTCTGCAAGATGGGTGCCCCGACAACTGACGCCTGAACTGAAACAGCGACGTGTTGATGCGTGCGAAGACCTTTTGTGGCGTGCTGAACGTGACGGTAATGCCTTCCTGTCACGAATCGTCACTGGTGACGAAACATGGGTGCATTACCATCAGCCTGAAACAAAGTGAGCGAGCAAGGAGTGGCGCCACTCCTCATCACCGAAACCCAAAAAGTTTCGGACACAGCCGTCTGCAGGGAAGGTTATGCTGACCCTCTTTTGGGACCAAACGGGCATCATCTTAGAACACTACACGCCACGAGGAACTTCTGTGACGAGTGCTACGTACTCGGATCTCCTAAAAAATCATCTCCGGCCTGCCATCAAAACGAAACGACGTGGATTGCTGTCAGCCGGTGTGCTGCTGCAACACGACAATGCACGGCCCCATACGGTGCGTGCAACTGTTGCGACCATCACAGACCTGAAATTTGAATGCCTCCCACATCCCCCTTACTCGCCAGACCTCGCACCGAGCGATTTCCATCTGTTTGGTTCGCTCAAAGAAGCAATGGGTGGCAGGAAGTTCCACTCCGATGAAGAGGTACGCAACGCGGTGCACGAGTGGTTGCGCCGTCGCCCAAAAAACTTTTTTTCTGTAGGTATTCAGGCTCTTCCGAAGCGCTGGCGGACTTGCATTGAACGAGGAGGGGACTATGTTGAAAAGTGATTTACTTCTGTACCCTGTGTGACCAATAAATAATTTTAAAAAAATAATTATGGTTTTCATTTGACTCCCCCTTTATATAGTGTATAACAATGCACGTATTTAAACATTCAATTACTTCCATATTCATTGAATATTCCAATACATATTTTATTTTATTTACTGTCTCTTGTCACATGTCAAATGCTAACTGGCGCATATAGCACCTGCTGCCACTGGAATCTTCCTAAAATGACCAATATGTAATAAATAACCATACTGTACTAGCCTTCTTCAAACGTAGGAATGCTGATGCTGTACACACAATGAGGCAAATAGAAACCATTTAGTCGCAAAAACTGCAGAATTTTCAATATTTTGATAATTAAACTTTTTTGTGGATCCTGTAATATTAGGTTTTTGTCAGCACATTTTGCTGGTGACCCCTTCATGTGACTGACCCTCATGGTACTTGGGTGACTCGGGAAACCCGCACGCCCACTTCCGGGCTAATGCTTTCGCCATATCCTTGGGGATTGTTTGATTGCTTCATTAGTTATTCCGGGGGCGTCAACTGCTACGGTCAAAGTTTTGTAAATGTATTGCATATTTTTTCCCTCGAAGTGGCGGTGAATTTTTCCCAGTATATGATGAGATCCGACGCCAACCTACCTGTCGACTAAAGGGGTTTTCCCCGACCAACTATCTCTCATCAGATCTCACCGCCCCAGCCCGAACAAGGGTGTGATGATAGGACAAGGAAGAGGAAGGAAAGATAGTGCGCGGACCGTGATCCGTTTGTTAGAATACTTCTCCGGCATTCACCTGGTATTGACCGGAGAAACCACGGAAAACTACCGATCACAGCAGCCGACCGCTAGATTTCTATTCCTGACAGCGACTGAATTCGACCTACCTATCGAACTAGTTTTAAATGTTTATGTGTCTTTTGGTCTATATTATTATATTATTCATGGTCCCTTTGTTTTTTAAACAGACATGGCAGCACTCGCTCGTGTTCTTGCTGTCCGTTGAGTTTAAAAGGGACGGTGACCGCGACTATCTGCGGTGGTGTGGTGGTGACTACAGAACGCGGTTCGTTACAGTACCTTGAAAATATATCAAGAAAGTCAACGTGATGTATCTGTATACGTCTCATATGCTGCTATACGTCGTCTAATTTACATAATGTTCAAGCCTGAAGATGAGGAAAAAAATATTCTCGAAACTGTCGCAAGAGAATAATAATGAAAAGTGTGAAATAATTCATCTCCATTAGCTGCTCAAGGTCTGTTCAAACAACAAAGGGACCAAGCATAATATAATACTATCGAACTAGTGTCTAAAATCTTGTCACTGGCGAAACTACAACCTACGATCTCCTGGTCAAAGGTACTGAAGTGACATCAGTTGATGCCCTGAGCCATTTCCTTGGAGTCCTCTCGGGCCTTCCCGAACGCTTTCGCCCGCTCTGTCTTCCTCGTACAAGCCTTCCTTTTTTCGGGATTCGCATTGCGCTGGAATTGCCAACATTCATGTCAATTCCCTTTTCTTTTTGGCCTTTTTTCCCTAGCCTGTGCACATTTTTCCTTGTGCATTCATCTTTTCCCGCCCTCACCTGAGCATTCGTTTTCCCCTAAACGCTAACTGTTCACGCGTTATTACACGCCTACGTACTCATTTTCGCTCTCGTCTTTGCCCAGTTATTTGCCGTCCCCCACACTCTTATTCTCGTTTTCATCCGTTTTATAATCCTTTTCCTCCCATTCATCTTTCCTTTCTCGCCCTTGATCTAACCCTTTATACCACTCTCGGATCCTCCGTGAGTATCTCTCACTCCCACGTTCATTTAAATGGAACGTCCATTTAAATGAATTGAACACAAAATTAAGTTCATTATGCTACGCGTTCAGAATTCTTGCAAATTCAGTCAGCCTTCATACTGCTCGTTGTGTATACTTCGCGAATGTTCATTCCCGCCTGAGATATGGCATAATATTCTGGGGAAATACATCTTATAGCTCCCAGACTTTTAGATTACAAAAACGAATTGTACGAATAATAACCAAATCCCACCCACGTGATTCTTGTAAGCCTATCTTCATTAATCTAGGAATTCTACCATTACCGTGTCTTTTTATTTACGAATCAGTGGTTTTTGTAAAAAATGACTTGCTTAAGGGCGGGAATATATTTTCAGAAAATGCCGAAGTCTATTACTATAACACTCGACGTAGAAATCATATTCATCAGGTGACAGTATCAACAGCTCATTACAAAAAATTCACATACAATACATGTACATTATTTTACAACACTTTGCCAGATGACATTAAACGATTAAATTCAATAGAAAAGTTTAAATCCCAAGTGAAATCGTTTCTGCTGCATAACTGTTTCTATACAATTAGAGACTATACTGAGCATCACAAGAAAAGTAACATTAATTTTAACAATGATACATAATGCATTATTACCATTTGGACTGTATAAATGAGTATAAACAACCTGTAACAACTATTGTACTACAGCTTCCGGGTCAATGACCCCCATCTCGATCAGGTTTTTCGTCCAGTTTCCCTGATCCATTGAGCAAATGCTGAGATGGCCCCTTGTTTTGCTTCTGGACATAAATGTAACTTCATTTTCTGTGCACGTCTTCTAGAATTCAGTGGGAAATACAATTATTCAAATTATCGTTTCCATGTTGTCGCGGCAGGAAGTAATAAGAGCCAAAATTTATTGTTATTTATCCTTGAAAATAGATTTTATTACATGGGAGTTTTGTTTTTTTTCTCCCTTTCAAAATTCAAAATTTATTGCTTATTTATCCTTGAAAATCGATTTTATTACATGGGAGTTTTTTTGTTTTTTTTTCTCCCTTTCAAAATTCAAAACTTAAGTAGTATATGATTTAGTGTAGGGATCACAGAATTTTGAAAATGTGCACACAATTCACTTTTCCCCCATAGCCCGTCATACGCAGTTTTTAACTGTTTTTTTGACGTAAATAAATAAATAAATAAATAAACATTTTGTCTCTTCTTTACATCCGGTCCCTCCATCATCGTTGCCGTCACAACCGGTTTGAGCCTCGCCCTCCCCGTCAACCTCGTCTTCATCGCCCCCTCTCTCTCTCTCTCTCTCTCTCTCTCTCTCTCTCTCTCACTCACTCACTCACTCACTCACTCACTCACTCACTCACTCACTCACTCACTCACTCACACACACACACACACACACACACACACACCCTTTGGTCTCACCTCCGCCCTTAACATCACTATCATCCCTTCCCCCATCTTCGCACTTACACTAGTTTTCGACGTCACCCTCGTTTTAGTCATTATCCTTGCCTACCCTTCAACCTTCGCTCTTATCTTTGCCTTTGCTCTTATCGTCACTTTCGCTCTTGTTGTCGTATTCGCTCTCCTTACTTTCGTCCTCAAATTCGTCTTAGATCTCCAATTCTCTTTGGGCTCTTCCTCGCCTTCGCCGTCACTTTTAACTTCTGTTTCTTTGCCTTCGTCATCGCACTCGCTCTCGCCTTCACTCTCACCCTCTCTTTCGTCCTCAACTTCGCATTTACCCTCCCTTCGTGCACAACTTTCTCTTGACCCTTTCCACGCTGAATTCTCTGTATACAGCTCACACGCCGCTCTTACGCGCCATTTCGCCCTTCCCTTCACGTCGCAGTTCATCGGTATTGACGTTCACCAATCGCCCTTCCTTTCAACTCCGCCCTCTCCTTCACATGCGTCTTCGGAAACTTACCTTCATACACGCGCTCTCCTCCCGATTCAGCTACAATCGTCAGTGGCCGCCTCGCAACCAAATCGTTGTCCTCTTTCGAATCACCTATCTCACGATCTCCAGCAGATTGCGGTGGAAGCTCCGGCTGTTGAGATAATCCTGGTCACAGCATTCTATCAACACGAAATCAATATTGGTTTACTTATCTCTAGGAGGAAGATTTTAATGAGATGTCTTTTCTCACTTTAGAACAATGCCGTTTGGTATAGAAATTAATTTTAGGTTATGACTCAAGAAAATGGCCCTTTTTTTTGCATTTTCGTCGATTTCGTCTAAGAAGTAATTTGTTTTACATATTCCCGTCATTTTAATGATTTTTTACTGATTTAATCGCTTGTAATATAATTTTAGTGGTACTTGCTTCAGAGAATATTTACGAGATGAAACAAAATGTTCTCCATAGAATTCAAGAGTAGCCTTTTCGATTTCTTTTCTCAGAAATTGTAATGTCAGCCGTTGTGAGCACATAATCTAAGGTTCTTGTGACGCCTATCAGCGCCATGGTGTCGGTTCGGCCGATTTCGGGATAACTAAGAACAGAAATTTCCTGATAAAGGACAGTCCAACCCAAACGTTTGCAAGCTGAATGTACTTAAACGAATATAAGTAGTTTCAATTACATCAGTAACGTATCCAGCTTGAGTTGTTCATCCGAACTGGTTTTGATCACATTTCTTACGTCATTTTCTTTGCTTTTAGGGCATGTTTTTATTGATCATTTTGGCGATGTTTTAGGTCATCAAAATCCGCTCCCTATTTATAGCCAATTGGTTCCTCGATAACTCACTTGCTTTTTGTGCGGCTGAAGGTCGTATTTCATTGAGATGAACAAGATTTCAATTTTCGATGTTGGTCGTACTTCGCGAAATGTTTACTCTGCATTTGGAGAGAGATGTGATTCACGAACGTTCTCAGTTTCATCACCTGGAAATTGTGTTCCGAGAGTCAAAGAGGAAAATGTTACACTGGCTTGCGATGATTTTGGAAATCGAATCGAATTTGCTATTCAGCCTAATTTTCATGTGCTGAATATTAATTTCCAAACCGTTTGAGTAACGTCAGATCTTCTACAGTAAAACTGCAATGTCATATTATATTCTAAAATCACATTATTATCATCCGTAGAAATGTCTTTACAAATGTGTAATGAACTATGTTCATTCTAAAGTACTGAAAGCAATAGAATATTTTATAAACATCTAAACCTACATTGGGATTTTTTTTCTTCACGATCGCCGATTTCAACGTCACCTTCTACATTGTCACATTAAATAATATTCTAATCATATTATAATTCAGTGTCTTTCTATACTTTTTTGTAAATAATTATAAAGACTTGGAGGTGAAAAACTGTTTAAATAAAAAAACGACATTTTTATTAACGCACAACTCTCTCGAGCAAACAAAAATGACAAGAATTGAACGTAGCCTTTGTTTACGAAATTTTACCACTGCTATTTGCTGCTTATTGGTCAAAAGATGTGAGGATAACAGTGAGTTTGATATTAGAAAATCATCTCGGATCACAAAACCATTTAATTCTGAAATAGCGAATAAACTTAAACATTTTATACGCTGCAATATCTCTTCCTCAAGACAACGACCAAAATGATAGGTCAGATTATTAGATTTCACGTACCCATTTACTGCGTGTACAAACTCAGTCATTGACAGACTTTGTTATGATCGGTGTGATAAATCTCCACGAAGAAAACAATGCTCAAAATTGTTTGAGATGTCGAGAAGTTCCATTTTCAACAAGTCGAAATTATAATTATCGCGTGTTTCTTGAATCAACAATATTCGCGCGGCCCACAACGCTAAGCACGCGAAAGCGACGTGGGTGTGTTTGCAATGCCATCTATAATTCACCGCTTGCTCTCTGGGAACTTGCTCATTAGCTGCACGACTTTCCTTGTTAAACACATTGCGAAACTTATCTTTTTGTGTGCTGTAAATGCATTATAGGGATAAAGTAGAAGATAATTTATTTCTGGACATACAAGAACAAACGGAACTCATAAAGATTCATACTGATACATACTATAATGGAGTGGCTGCTTGAATAACAACATTGAATGAATTTCAGTGACTATCAGCACAGAGCTCTCACGGCATGTTCGTACACTGTGTGTTACTTGTGTTCCTGGCAATACAGTGTTCCTGGCTACAGCGGGTTTCTTCAATGCAACATGCATTATTGTCGAAGTCCATAAAATACGTAAACGAGAGTTCGACGGATATGACGCCAGTCTTCAAACCGAAAGAGTACGTGCAAGCGTATTATGCATTGGAATGGGTATGTACCTCTGATAACAAAAAAGGAGAGAAAATAGATGATGGACCAAACTTTCGAGTGTTCAAAACATTTGAGCAGACGACTGGAATACATTTGAAAAAAATGAATGATACTGCTTCGTTTGTAGTCGCCAACACAAACGGGACATTTCAGGGAGAGCTGGGTATGTTGCAGAAAAAAGTTGCAGACGTCTCGTCCAACGCGTTCTTCTTCTCCATTGAGAGATACGCTTTCGCGGATTATACTGTTCCAGTTGAAAGTAGTCCTTATTGCATCATTTTGCGGCGATCTCCTGTGGTGCCATTTGTGCAGATTTTGATTCTGCCTTATCACCAGGCTGTGTGGGTGACTGTAGTATGTTCACTTATGATCTCGACACTTGTTTGGCATGTTACTCACCACTCACGTGCACAAAAGGATATCACTCACGTGCAGAGTACGACGCGTTCAAAAGGTGTGAGCATAAGACGTGCGGTTTTCGACATCACCCAAGTCGCGTTGACTGGAGCGTGCACAAATCGGCCTCGATCTGCGTCACAACGCCTCTCCATGGGTACGTTTCTCCTCTTCTCTTTGGTGATCGCCGCGGCCTATCAGGGTCAACTCCGAGGCTTTCTGACGTCACCACCTCACCTGGAAGAGCCCCAGACGCTGGAGGAAGCGGAAGAACGCCTCACCCGTCTCTTCACCTACGGTCTTCCAAACAGCTTCTTCCTGGACACCCGACCAGGTGCCGAAGGCCTACGCCAGAAGTTGCACCTCTTCCCCGCCGAAGACATTCCCGTCGTGCTGCAGGGAATAGTGCAAGGAAAGAACGACGGTGTGGTAATTCCCAGGACGCTGTCGTTTTATTATTCGCGCTCCATGAAGTACGTGACAAAGGGAGAAGTCATGTTGCACCTCGTTCCAGAGTGCCTCAACGAGCCTGGGTTGTGGGGGTTTTTGACATCTAAAAATTCCCCCCTACGAGTTGTGTTCGGCGAATTCGTGATGCGTATTGTCGAGGGTGGGTTTTACCGCCAATGGTTGGTCGCGCAGAGACATCGCTTGAAGGTCCAAGGGGTGGTTTTTCCAACGACGGAGTCGGCTGGTCGCAAAGTGCCTCGAGCGCTCACCATGAAACAGCTGGGAGGATCCTTCTGGTTGACCTTGATAGGTCATGCCATTGCCACTGGTGTGTTTTTGGGTGAGTGGTTAAGACACTTTATACACGTAGAACGTGGCCAAAGAGTCAGATCTTTCACCTTTTGCCTTTTGACATAAAAGGTTTTCGACGCTGAGTTTTGAACTATAATACAGAACATATCCTTAAAAGCAAAAACCTTTCAATGTGATAGGGTTCGGGTATACCAAAGATGCCTGACCTCGCGTGTTGGAGGGAGTATTTAGTGTCTCGGGGCACTTCAACTACTATGGCCATTAGACTCGTTTGTGTATTATTACGAGTACTAAGGCTATTACTCCCGTATGTTATATTCTGAGAAATTCCTGAGTTTCTCATTCACTGAAACGTGAGATTCGGCACCAACCTACCAGTTGGCTTGCTTGGGGTTCATACTCCAGTAATCTCCCTGGACACCGGATCTATCTGCACACCACCCCAGCCGGAACAAGCCCTAATCTCCGGACTGGTCTCCCGATATTTGTGCAAGTGTAGTGCACGTGTAAACATGTTTGTGTGAAAGGGAAGAGGTCGGCTCAAGGATACTTACGCAGAGATCGGCCGTGGACCGTTAGTTTAGGTAGTGCTCCGGCATTCGAATATAATTTTATTGTTCAGCATGCCCTTACACACAGTATGCTGCACCCCATCACCCAGAGCAGGGGCGTCCAAACTACGGCTCGCAGGCCACGTACGGCCCTCGACATTATTCTATGTGTCTCACCAACCCCAAAGTACATTCTAATTCAATTTAATTGTGACATCGTAACGTTTTATTGGAAGATACTATATGGATCTGGTTCCCTATTGTTACACACTGTATGGTCCGCATACCAGTCATATTAGAGATTTTGATATTAGGTGAAACAAAAATTGAGCCATGATAGTTGTTTATGTATTAAGGGCAATGCATAAGTAGATGGTTTTGCCCCGAGGGTGACTTGGAAGGTTGCAAGTCGCTTGAGGGGCAAAAGAATCTAGTAACGTCCGTAGTGCTTACAAAACTGTATGGTCTCTGCTAAAATAAACGAAAATTATAATTATTTTATAATTTTTCTTGCGCCTTAAGTCAAAATATGCATTGTAAGAGTCATTTGTGAATATGACGTCAGATACCGTAAACAGAGTGTGTATCTAATTACTATTGCATAATAGTTATTAGACTGATTTGTTCGGTCAAAATGAAAGAATAATATGAAGTTCCTGCGAATATTCTCGCAAAAACTAACAAAACTACGGACAGTGGTTTCCAGTAATATTTTGAAAAATATATGAAAATAATTTGGTGTATTTGAGAGTTATATATCAGTGTGAATAACAGTGTATATTGCGTTGATGAAACGGTACTTTTAGGTTATTTGCTTTATTTATTTTAGAATGTGTCATAACACCACAAAAATAACATTTGGAGGATGTTAGCCGATGCGCCTTATACATGTGATTACTGCTACTGGTACTGCTTCTTAAGACGCACATACTATGTCTTTAAAAAAGGCAATACGTAACAGTGAAATGTGAGTGACTGGTGACAATAGTATATTCCCGGGAACATTCCGAAATTGCAATTTTCATATCAATTAAGCAAAATAAGGTTTATAACGTGTTGTTTTACTTATTTGAGCATTATGCCATTTATTTATTTATTTATTGTATTTGCTTGCATCGTAACTTTAATAATTCGAATTCATAAAAATGTTGTATGAGTTATGTTGGTATTAGAGCGGGCCATAGTGTATTCAAAAGGCCCGAGGGCATAAAGATTCAGAAAGGCCCGCAAGGGTATTAACAATACCGTTACGTGTTTTGTTTCATGTCCGTAAACACCGCAATGAACTAGTAAACCATACATTAACTTATTGTTAATCTGAAAAACAATTTCATTCCTCTCATGGCCGAACGTTTTAAAATTATTTATCATTTCTATGTTTTAGAAAAAGTGACTGTAATTAAATTTTGAAATTTTAAAATTGAAGCTCTCAATGAGTATTAATTATTACAAATATCTGGTCCAGAATTATGAGCTCATGGAACTACATGTTCTAAGAATTGATTTACGCATTGTTAACTGTTTTGTCGTTCTTTAATTAAAATTTCATTTAACCAATAGGCGATCAATTCCAACTTATAATGAAATAAAATTTTTGGCTCTCGAGACTCCTAAAAACCTTTTATCCGACCTCCAGTAGAAGAAAGTTTGGAGATTCTTGATCTGGAGGAGGAAGGTAAGAGTTGCATCAGAGTGGTAATGAATAGTGTGCGTGAATTATTTTGGATTGTAAATGTGTTTGAGGTTACAATACATTCAGTATTTGCCACATTGGCGACATTTTTTCGAAATTTCATTTCAAAAAACATTGTTTCAAAAGATAACCTCCAAACCTTTCCGATTCCGTGCTGAGCCAAGACCTATTGAGATTAACAGTGTTCAGAGCCGAGTAAAATACATCGCAAGTGTCTCCCCAAGAAGAAAAGGAGCTATCCGTGGAAGCTGTGTAACCACAGCGAAGATCGGTCAGGGGATGTTGGCTACAACAGATGCAGGAGTTAAATTTGCTATGTTGCGAATAGTGGTGATTCTGCAACTTAGCTTCCTCAGGTTCACTACCACAGGAAGGACTGATTGATGATCTTAAATAAAACACACAAAGAAGTATAACGTCTTTTAATTTTGACCTAAATCTCTGTACAGGCCAGGACTGGCCGAAAGATGTTAACACAAAGACGTCTGGTGAGCTTATGCACTACTTTCCCTTCTGAATCTTGCGTATATATATAGGGTATTTTAGAGATGATGGTTTACATTTGGATATGTTTACAAGTATCTGGAAGGTTCCTTCGGTATACTAGAGATAATGTGATTACACTTGATATGTTTACATTGTATATCTGGAAGGTTTCTTTCAATGGAAAGAATATTGAATCACAACAAACATTAGTAATCTACGGAAGGTTTCAACAGTGGAAAATACAATTATTTAGTGAACAGATAACAGCGGCGGTGTCTGGCGGAAGATTTCTCATGGAGTCTTTTGTGGTGTTTTCCGTCGATGTCGGAGTGGGTGCATGACATAATTCAGGTGAGTAAAAGCTTACTTCCTATGTACAGAGAGAGTCACGTAACTTGAGCACCTGCTGTATTTTTTGAACGGTTGAAGTGTTATTGCAATGCAGTTTTCACGAAAGTGCATGAAGGAATGTGGCTAATTGATACATGTATTCCAATGATATACATGTTGTCATATTTTTGATAAGCTTTTTTTTTTTTTCGAATCATGTTTAACGTATATTTCAAATGTAACAGTCCATCAACCAAGGTCGCGCAGCGCTCTGCCCACTAACACGTGCTCGGGGCTTTACAATATCTGTTAACCCGAGTCGCAAAAAAATCAATATTACTCAAGAAAATGCTTATCTATCATATGACAATATGCGAAAACCTGAGGTAAATTTTGACCTAAGTGCCATTTTTTCAATTTTCGAGTTATAACCGAAATTATGGTCTATGGTTCAAGCCACTAGAAGTATGTTCTGATCCAAGTGCGAAATCTGTGTGTAGTGGTTCAGATCACTGCCAACAGAATGTGTGAGCTGAATGTGCCCTGCAGCAAATTTTGAAAAATGATCTAAGTGCCATGTGCGAGCAGCGTTGTTACGTTTATAGCTTCGTTCTTCCTTTGTTTCGAGATTGTGTTTACCTGATTTTTTGTGTTAAAATATCAAATATGCTTTAATAATTCAAAACAAACCCTCCTAATTATGAAAAAATGTTTGGCACTTATGATACTATGTTAACTCTGTGGCACTTAGATCACTATTTGCATTTGATACTGTGCACATTGATCGGTTTTCATTTTAAGAGTTAATATCTCTAAAATGGAATTATATGTAATAAAGATATCACTTGCACAATTTGTATTTAGGCTTAATTTAAATGATTCTTTTAATATGATGGATTTTGTGATTTAAAAAGGTGTTCTCGAAGAAAAAACATTATCTCAAAACTTTGAAAAAGACACTTAGATCATAATTTACTTCAGGTCTGCATGTGTATAATTGGATTCGTCTTTTTCGCCCGTGATGATAGACTAAAAAATGTAGAGTTCCATTTGAAACAAACAAAGTTACCTTAATATCTCGAAAAATACAAATAATAAAATTGAAATGAATACATATATCAATTAGTCCCATTCCCTCATGCACTTCCGTGAAAACTGCATTGCAATAACTTCAACCGTTCAAAAATTGCAGGAGGAGATAAAGTTACGTGATTCATCCTGTGGTTGCCGGGCAAACTGCCTGGCGTCCAACACCCCGAAGATCCGCGCAGTGTTGTGAATCATATTTTAGCATATCAGTCTCGCAGCAACGGGACCTGGCGCCTACTGCCGTCTTCAAAGCATTATAATGTTATCTCAGTGCTTGACGTGGCTCACTTACAATCCTAGACTACATTTTTTTCGCTATACAAGGTAACAATTATACAAGCTAATCCATTTCAGGCGAAATAAAACATAGGCATAATCTAAGTATTATGGACAACATTGCTTGCTTTTTCTCTTATTTAATAAATCACATTACGAAGATATATGCACTTTTTTCTTTTCGCCACGCTCCTTATCAATTTTACCGATTGTTCTTCATCCATTGTTCTGTGTTTAACCCCTTTGAATGAATCTCGCTGCTCCATTGGGCGCTGTCAGAAGATTCCGGATTCTAGCAATCGCAGAAAGTATTTTATTTTTTACGGATACGTTATTGAACGTTATTGCCTTCGATACAGAGCTCGATATACGCTGCACAACATACCAGGAGTGTGAGGATCGTGATAACCAGAGGAGTATGAAAATTGAATTGAATTGAGTTGAATGTGCCTTATTTTTCGTGGCGAGACTCAGGCCATGAATGATGCCACAAGTTTTCTTATGGAGGGAATTAAGGGAAGGAAACATGAAAAGACAAACCGAGTACCGGGAGCGGTAGCTCAGTGCATCAACTGATGCCACTACAGCGCCTCTGACCGGGAGGTCCTTGGTTTGAGTCCTGACGGCGGCAGGATTTTCGACACTAGCTTTTCAGCTAGGCCGAATTCAGTCGCTGCCTGGAGGAGAATTCTAGCGGCCGGCTGCTCTGATCGGTAGTTTTCCGTAGTTTCTCCGATCAACACCAAGCCAATGCCGGAGCAGTACCCTAACAAATGGGCCATGGACCGCGCGCGATCTTTCCTTCCTCTTCCTTCCCCTATCCTCTCCCCTTACACACATACACTAACATGCACTGCACTACTACATATTCCGGGAGATCAGTCGGAGGCTTAGAGCTTGTCCCGGCTGGGGCGGTGCCCCGCTAGTGGGAGAGTCCTGGTTAGGGGGAAACCCCCACTAGTCGACGGTAGGTCGGCGCCGGATCTCGCCATCCAGCGGGGGAAGATCACCGCCAACTCCCGCGAAGAAACATGCACTACACTAACGGGACTAATGACGCGCCCGGAAACACGAAAAACTCAAACAATCAACAAACCGAGTCAAGTTAACATCTACTTAATTAGTAAATATGCAAATCTTAATCGTTGAAAGTAGGTAAAAAGTAAAATCTTATACGTACTTCGGGTGTTAACTGGTTCTAATTATCCAGCGTTGACAAAAAGCCCTCCGCACAAGAGTGTTTTGTTTCCGCTTGATCATTAGAACCCTCATAAAACCTATGCTGCGTAAGGAATTATTTACCATGGCTCTAGGGGAAGAATACATTTACCAAAGTTAAATCGTCTGAGTCGCATTTCATTCCGTATTCCTTCTTTGAATCAGCTTACATTTTTCCGGAACGTGTTGGCCACTTGACCTTCATGATAAAGTGCGTAGTTGTTAAAAAAGTTAATTTTGTCACTTCGTATTGAGACGAATATCGTTGTTGGAATCGTGACACCAGTGTCATTGTTGATATTCTTTCGTACGAGTATTTTTCAAAATTTATCTATGACAGCCCCATAATATGTCAACCACAATGTTGTATTTCGAAACGGCGGTGAGAATAATTTGTGTCATTAATTGCTATTCTATGGCTTATTTATGAATCAACTGACGGTTTATAATATTAAAGACTTTGTGTATGACAATCTCAAGCTAGGACTTTCTAAATGTAGGCACCCCAGAGTCATAGAATAGGTCATTGCCCTGGGTTGTTCATTCTTTAGAAGCACGCGTTTCGCCAAAAATACTTCGGCTGGCGTCATCACTAATTATCAACAAGAGTCAGTGACCGCTTAGTTGACTTTAAACTTCATGCAGAACAGAAACATGTGCATTCTTCAAAGTATTACTGCTTCTGGGACAAAATTTATGTTCAGCAGAGTGAGAAACGATAATTTGGGAGGGGACTGTGCAATAATTTACTTTGTGGCGTAATTTCACAGATGCAAATAGTACAAGCGCGAACATGTATATATTTCAGCACAATGTGACCACATTCTTGAATGTTTGTTATAATGCCAAACGATATGATCGTACATTTCTTTACTACAGAATGAAGCTAAAGGTTAGCAGTCGAATGCCTTTTGTTATAAGGGGAAACATCATAAAGGGAAAAAGACAACTCTAAAAAGAGGTAATTACTATTAAATGCTTGTAGTTGTGCTGGGTAAAAAGAATATTAAATCAAGCACCTGTTAAAATTGTGCTCAGTGCGAGAGTGAAATAAATTTGATTTTGTAATAATTATTTTCACTGTCTGCATATTGCTGATAGTCAACAAACAAGAATCATCCAATGAAGATTGCGACGTATGGTGTCTAACAATAATTAATTATTGTTATATACTGCTTCTAATTATTTTAAAATATCTTGGTTATAATTATGTAACCAATATACTTTATTTCTTCCACATACGTCAATACCGTTTTAAACCAAGTTTGACCAAGTCAAAATAAATAGGTATGTATAAGAAGAACACGTTTTTCACTTCAAACATTCAGATGATGCATTTGATACAAGGAAGTCATTGGGGTGCTTGTTTAACTAGATGCATAATTTTTTATTCCCAAATACGCCTTCAAAGTTCAGAAAAAGTATGGTAATGCATTGATAATGTAATTGTAATAATCGATAATGTAAAAATAATTATAATTTTAATAAAAATGATAAATTTTTAAAGAGGGAATTGTACTTGTATAGAATAGTTGAAAATAATTTGAGTTTTCCAAATTCATGTTCTGATAACTAATTTTTACTTTCGCGATTGGAGTATAGAGCTTGTATATTGTTATGCTGTAGGAGAATTTGCCTGCTTTTTGGTAGCAAAACCCTTGAGTCCCAGATACCAAAAAGTAGATTTTTCTTTTTCAAATAGTAGTAAATATCTTTCTCGAATATGTGATGTGAGAACCCAAATTTTGCTGCTCTTAGATGCCGAAAAAGTTATTTTTTCTCAAAACGACTGTCTGTGAACAACATTAGTTACCGAAACCCAATGTAAGATTTGCAGGAAAATTGATATTTTCCGCTGGATATGGCTGATTTTGAGCCTCTCAAATTTGAAACAGGTTTTTTAGTTTTGGCGAGTACTTAACACTACATGCGAATGATATTTTAGGAATTTCCTCAAAATGTCTTCAAATGCTTCCCCTTTTTGTGCTCCATTAGAAAACCGCATTTAACAATGATATAGATCAGATTTGTATTAAAACAATTAAATTTTCGAAAATTATTTAAGTTTTTTTCGGTCTTGTCCATCAAGTACATTATTGACCACAGAAGTTTTTCGTAATCAAATATGTTGTTAAAAATTAGATGCATTTACATTTTAGAAAATACGAGTCATTTTCACGTAATTTGAAGTGAAATCATGGGGGGGAAAGCGATAATCATCTGCAAAACTGCTTCGATTTTTACTTTCTCGCTACCGCTACTGCGATAGAGAGAAAGTGAAGTAATGCTTTGTGAACAAATGGTGAATTTTCGGCAGAAAAACGTTTCTTACAGTGCCCTGGGAACGAAAAAGGGGATAAATCCATATGCTGAATTTAGAAAAAATTCCTCCAACACGTGGTGTAGCCAGAATCTATGTTTTGTGGGTTAATATATCTTAAAAACTAATGATGCTGAAACAGTACGTACTTTAGTAATGAAAAAGTAATAGCGTCAATGGCCAAAAAAATAGTTTTAAGCAATATATTTTTTACTCAAAACTTTAAATAAAAACATCTTCATAATGTAGTTGTAGGAAGACGCCGAAAAAAATATGAATTTTTAAAATTTTTGGAAAAACAGGATTTTCAACCAACATGAAACCTGCGTAATTCTCTTAAACGTTCTTCAGAATATCCGACAAAAAATTTAATCAAAATCGATGGCGCCATTTATTTGAAAATTTTGAAAATGTCCGAAGGAATCGTGTAAAGTACCCTCCAAAATTAATTATAGGTTTCAAATTCAAGGGGCCGCGACATCAGACAGATCGATTATGGAATATCAATTCTGGAGAAAATGGACTGACGGTTTAGCCGCTAGCATTGTTCACAGACAGACGTTTTGCCGTGAATCGATTTTTCGGCATCAAGGACCCACAAAGCAGGGATTCCGGCTACACCACATGTTAGATGATTTTTTTTATAAATGTAGCAATTGGATTTATCCACGTTTTCGTTACCGGGACCCGTAATAAGAATTTTTCTGCCGAACATTCGTCGTTTTTTCGCGGAGCATTATATAACTTTCTCTACTTAAGAAGTTCATTCTTAAGCGCGAGAAAGTAAAAATGGGTCTGATGATAATTCGAGCAGACACTGCAGACCACACTCCAATTTTCTCATCATGCGGCGGAACTTCATGCAAAATATTAGGGTTCTCGGTTTACCAGTATATATCTAGTGTTCTAGGAATTAACAAGCCTAGAGGGATAGAACCTTGCTTCATCGTCCATAAAATACAGTGTCGGGTCTAGTTTCCCGTCAACTATCTTTTTCAGAAACCATTCGAAACAAGTCGTACGTTTCTCGTGGTCTGAATAAAAAGATCCTCCACGCTATGGTGCCGTAAGGCTTCATGTGCAGGTAACGAAGCACATGATGGCAACTTGAACGTTTCATTCCAGACTGTTGTGACCACTTCCTAATATACTTATTTGGGGGAATGTTCTTAATAACTTCCGGAGTGCGAACAGAAGCAGTACGGTTGCGTTTAACATTCAGAACCGAACCTGTTGTTCACCATTTTGAAATTAAAATCTGGATTGCTCTCTTCGTCAAGACACTTAAGTTCAGAAAACTCCCTAGGAAAAACTTCCCGAGTTTCTTTGAACGAACCTGTTCGAATATACGCTTCAACAATAAACACTCGTATTTTCGTAGAAAACGGCATTATTATTTATTGAGCACAAACGAAAGCCCGCAAACGAAACACAAAGCCCACAACTGTCTGTAAACTAACTTACTGCTTATCACAGGAGACCAAACGATCCCTGTGTCCTGCCGTTAGATTTTGCTGCCGAAATCACCTGCACCCGAAATCAAAGAAAGCGTAACACGCTTCAACGGGGTCGGTTTTAAGTGGGGACACCCGATGTAAGTCCCTGTATATAATAATACGAAAACATTCTCGGCGTGATGACCAGGGAGCGCGAAGGAGGTCTTCATTGAGAATTGGAAGTATAATTTGGTTTTGTAGCTTCTCTTCTTTACTGAACTATTTCACTCATGAGTTATAAGTTTCAATCCTTCCAATAACGTATTATAATAAGATGGTTATAAACCAATCAAGGATGCCTAAAATCGAAAAGTTCACGTGTGTACTTTTTGATGTCTTACAGCAGACGGCGTTCAACTGTTTTGGAAAATAAATATTCCTTCCATGATGGAAACTGTAGTAATCAATATAGCATCTAAAACAACCCACCGAGAAATATTTTTTGCTATTTTTAACATTGTTCATATACACACTATCATTATGTTCGTATTTGTCATTACGCGTCTCTCGAAATTATTGATGTTTGAAACCACTAGTGAAATTACTTGTGAGAATTGCGTAGGGCATTCATGCTTTTGGTCATGCTGATACTTGGATTTGAATTGGTTTTTTATTCGTATACTTCAGTGATTGACACTAATTTTCTGCTATACAGGAATTCGTTAAGATTTCAACAGGAAATTATTGGCCATCATTTACAAAATACGCGCATTCGGGCAATGAGATGATTTTTGCTACGTTTGCTATATCTAATAATTCGGATTTTCCTCTCCAGGCATCTCCCTTCTTTGAAGCACCGCCTCAACCTGGACAAGCTCTAAACTCCCTGCAGGTCTCACGTCTTGTGTGGTAGTGTAGTGTTTGAAAGTGTAATTTAATGTGTTTGTTATGGGAGAGGATGGGACCAGGAGGAGAAAGGAAATATCGCGCGCTGTCTACGGCCCATTTTGAGAGTGCTCCTCATGCATTTGCCTGGTATCTATCGTAGAGAGTATGAAAAACTACTGATCAGAGTAGCCGACTGCTTAAATTCTTCAGAGAGACCGGTCTAGGTGTCTCAGGGCATCATATGAAGTGCCTCTGACCGGGCGGTCGTATGGTTTGAGTCCGACAATGTCAGGATTCTAAACAGGTAGGTCGAATTCAGCCACTGTCTGAAGGAGAATTCTAGTGTCCAGCTGCTCTGATCGGTACTTTTCCGTGGTTTCTCCGAACAACAGACGAATGTCACCATAGTACCCTAACAAACTGACCGGGAACCGCGTGCAATCTTTCCTTTTTCTTCTTTGTCCTGCCCTTACCCATTACTTACACACACATAAACACACACTTACATACACTACATCACCAAACATGCCGGGAGATCAGTTGGAAGCTTAGATCTTTTCTCGGTTGGAGCGGTGCTCCGCTGATGGCAGATACCTGCTAGAGAGAGATCTCGCGAGTCGACGTTTAGATCGGCGCTGGATCTCGCCATCCAACGGGGGAAGAGTATTACCTCCCACAATGAAAACACCCTCTACACTTACGAGAGTAATGGCCTTATCAGATGAAACGTCCTCGAAACGTCACTCGACCTAGATATCTAGCAACACTCGAAAATTCACCGCCATCGGGTCTCGTACCCGAGGACTTCCTGGTCATAGACGCCGCATGATCAACCGGCTGATCAGCTGGTTAATGGTGCTGCGTGCTATCAATCCATCTGTCCGTGTGTGTGAGGGAACTATCGAATCGCGTCCGCCGGGGATTCCGGGATGGGTAATCGTTGCCTTCCCCTCAGGTGCCAAATCCTCCCCTAACGGGGTCCCAAAGGATTGGCGTGCAGCTCCTTTCCTCTATGTACCCTTGCGCTAATGACGTGGGCACGCCAACTCATTTTGTTGACAGCGTTTGGCACAACTGTCACCCCGTGTTTCACCTTCCGTGAGCAACATCATTGTTGTTGTTTTTTTTGTTTGTCTTTTATTTCACAGAATATACACTTCGGTGGGCATTTTTTATTTAGGTATATGTAAAATAACAAAGTTAAAAATGCAATTTTTATATTTTAAACAGTAGTAGGGGATTGTATTCGCTTCATTCCCCATGCCCTGAACTTACATTCTGACACTCTTAAGCCGATGGCAGGCCATGCAGGTGTGCTTTCCCAGCCTAGTGATGGGATTATGGCATGTCGCAGCCGGTAATTTTACTGACATCTCCGAGTACGCGCTCACAGGACCCGACAGGGTCGGTGATGGGCGCGTGATTAATTAAAACGTGTCCGTGTATCCGCTCACCACACAACGGTACCAGGCAACGTGTAATTACTGGCGCAATGAAATACATATTAGTACACGCAATTCAATTTCCGACATTAATTCAACTTTTCGAAATGAAGGGTACGCTTCTGTAGCTATGTTCGTATTTATTTGCACAATTTCACAAGCAAATGATCTATTTAATTTTCAATTAGCGATGTTCTGCAAATATTTAACAGTTTCTATTTATTTTCAGCTGTAAACATTACGTAATTAGTGAAATTACAAAAGGTTCCTTCAAAAGTAATATTTTGGGTATAAATAATCAGTACGTTTTGTATCATATAATAGTTCAGTGTTTTCTGAATTTATCGCACTATTAAACTAGAGGTGGTAAAAAGACTGCACAGACTTTCTTGTGGGAAATTTTTCTAATATCCTTGTCGTGGACTCGCTTAAAGGTCTTGCTCCATTCTCTGGCCTGCTGCCATCTATGATCGCCCTAAGTACATTTTTATCAAATTTTCTCAACATTTCGTAGAACCCAAATATTACTTTAAGAATATTAAAGAAGAGTAAAACCTCGTCCTAAATAGAAATTTTCATTGAAAATTTGGAAGCTGTTTTAAGAAAATGGTGATTAAGCATTACTGTAAATGCGAAATTTGAAGCTCATTTTCGCAGGAATTTATTCAGTTTTCGAAAAACTTCATTTAAAGTCATTAGAAGAATTTTTTCTCACAAATACAATAATGTATACAAATCGATAGAAAAACGCATATGAACGGCGTGAGAGATATTTCAAAAAAATTACATTTGTGTAATTTTTGAAAAAACAAAAGAATACACCAAAATGAATTTCATGCCATCTTAAACAGTCTAATTTTCTTACACAAAATTTGAAGAAAAAGTTTGAAGCAATTTTTGAGAAAATGGCATTTGTGCGTTTCTGAAAATACGGAATTTTGAGCTCAGTTGAATTGAAAACTGTTGAGTTTTCGAGAAACTTTGTATGACATTATTTAAAGCTCATGTACTCATAATTACAATAACGTGAAGAAATATCCTCTAATGGAAATATTACCGACGTGAGAAACAAGTAAAAAAATACATTTTTGTAATTTTTGAAAAGCAAAAATAAAGAGCAATATGGCGTTTATGTCATGTATAGGGTTCGTGTAGCACTAAACGTACCATACATTTAAAGAAAAAATTGGAGCAGTTTTCCAGAAAATCTTGTTTTTGTAATTTTTGTAAAATTGAAAATATTGCATGCACTATTGCACGAAAACTATGAAAATTTTCAAAAAATTCTACATGACCTTAATGAAAGAGATATTTATGGACAACAAATTTCATTTGTAGGAAAAATCTTTATCTTCAATTTTAAAGTTGTAGGAAGAGGCCGAAAAAATTAAAAAATTTGCAATTTTTGAAAATTCAGTTAACCGAGTAAATCGGACCTATGCCACCTTTATAAGTGTAGTTTACTCTGTTCTTACAAGAAATTTAAAGAAAAAATTGGAGCCGTTTTTGAGAAAAGTTTGAAAATATCTGGGTGGCTTTATATAAAGTATCTCCAAATTTTAAAGAACTTTTTTAAAATTTCAAAGCTTAAATTAGAGCCAGATGAACCGGGGTTTCTTCAATTTGGATCGTACGTGTGGTTTAGGCTCTGGATTTGTTTACATACCACAGACGGACGGAGAGAGACAGACAGACGCACGGCCGGCCGGCCGGACGAACGGCCGGACGAGCGGACGGACGGACGGGCGGACGAACGGACGGACGAGCGGACGGATGAACGGACGGACGGACGGACGGACGAGCGAACGGACGGACGAACGGACGAACGAACGGACGGACGAACGGACGGACGAACGGACGAACGGACGAACGGACGAACGGACGAACGAACGGACGAACGGACGGACGGACGAACGAACGAACGAACGAACGTACGGATGAACGGACGGACGAACGAACGGACGGACGAACGAACGGACGAATGGGCGGACGAACGGGCGGACGGACGAACGGACGAATTTTTGAGTTACAAATTTTTTCCTCCTAGCTACTGGACTTGTATCGTATCTTGTAATTATCGGATTTGCACTTCTCGTAACTATTTAATTGAATTTAGAGATTTTTTCTTCAACTTTTTCCATAATCTTTAGTTATTATCGTGTGCATTAATTTGAAAATGGTTGTTCTTTTTGGCTAATGTTAAGTGAAATACCAGAAATTTTAATAAAAGGATTTTCCCAAAAAGCTTCAATTTTTTTTAACTTTTTATAAAGGTTGTGCTAAATTCCCTAAATATCAAAACTGTTATCATTTTGATTTATTATTTTGATTGATCAAAAAGTAGGCAAATGTATTATCTTTAAATATCTCTCACGTTGTTAATATTTATATTATGGCTGTCGTTTATAAATTATTGCATTAAGAGTACAAATACATCAAATGAGTCCTATTTAATTGTCTAAAAATCTCAAAAAATTTTGGAGGAAATGTGCTGAAAATTGCGCGTTTTCAGACCCGCGTATTTTTGTGTATCTGATATTTGCGTATTTGATTTTTGCGTATCCGCGTAAAATTGCGTATTTTCAGATTTTTTCATTAACGATTCCAAAAAATCAATGACAATATGCACACAGAACCAACTTTTACTCTTTTACGATTTTAATTTTAGTCTCTACTACGATTTTTTTAAAATGTTTCACTCTATTATTATGAGACCGAAAATGAAAAAATATGAAGAAAAATGTAGTATGTGTTCTGTCATTAAATCTTATTTCCTCAATCTAAATATTCCATGAATATAAAGAAAATCATTGGATTAATTGATACGTGGTGTAAATGGAATGCTTTACATTTATTTAGTAAGTTAATTTTGAGAAAAGTTTTCATAAGTCAGAGTGATGTTGATAGAGGGTGGAGCAACCTAAAAAAGCTAGTCCAGACGGAAGGTAATAGAACATTAACTAGAACGACGAAGTCTGTGCCACTCTGTAGCACCACTAGCTTTATTTATGCCAGTAACACATCACTTTTATAAATGCAATAGTACATTGTTTTTCATAGTAGTGCATTGCATAAACTTTGCAAGACAGAATGCGAGTTCTAACTTTGGAAGGAGTGACACAATGACGAATAATGTTAATGAGAAACGTTAGAACAACACTAAGTTTGGTCCCTCCCACCAAAAGCATTATGTGCTTAATAGTTGGAATGAAATATTGAATACATATAATTTATAAAGTACTTCTAAGATCAACAAGAAAGTTGCCGATCAGTTGACCGGCTCTTCATGAGGGACTTCTTGGAATCAAAGAACAAACGACTACCAGGCGGGAGAAACGCTGACGATAATAGCGAAGTTCAGAAGCACGCAGCATTGTCTCATCATTCATACTCAGGCTATCTTTCCGTTTTGAACATCACATTTCTCTCCTGACTAATATTGTTATGAAGAAGATCAACAGTGTTAAATCAAGAACTTTGAGCATTTGGCACACGATCAGTTGCTACGAAACCGTAATAGAGGTTTCTGTTCACTCATCAGAAACGGATTCTTGCAGTAAGGATGCTAACAATGCACTACTATATAGTCACACTTGCTTGGTTCATGGTAATAATTCATTTCGTTACTGGAAGATGTTTGGAAAGGACTATTTGTCGCATCATTTTGGAATGTATAAGAGACCCGGATTTTATTCAGGAACCGCAAAAAGAATCAAAAAACGATAATCAAAGAATGGAATATGTACAGGCGTATTATGAAGCTGATAAAGATTATTACTGGGTTAAAAAAGAAGGCGAAAGAATTCCGGAAGGTCCGATTCTTCTTTTGTTTAAGACATTTCAAAAGAAAAGAAACATTCGGCTTATACCAATGAAGCCGGAACCATACACGTTTGGAGTAAAAAATGCTAGCCATTACAACGGCGAATTGGGTCTTGTGCAAAATGGATCTGCCGACATTTCGTCAAATATATTCTTTAATACTGACGATCGATACGAGTTTGCAGATTACACCACCCCTATAGTTTCAAGTCCATTCTGCATTATGATGCGAAGAGCACCGCTTATGCCCTTTACCCAAGTACTGCTCTTGCCCTACAGCCCTGGGGCGTGGGCAGCCATTTTGGGTTCTCTGGGTGCGGCGGCCATCTCGTGGTATTTTAATATCCGCATTCGGAGCCATCTTGGCGATCGAGTGCAGCTTCAAGACTCGCCGCTTGGTAGCGCCTTCATCTACGTTTCACAGGTGACCATATAATTATGCTACCAGGAATGAAGAAAGGGAGCTAGTGAGTGAAAGTAGGTTTTCGAGATAACAACGATTGTAGTAAACAAACAACAAAGTGCTTGTACCTTATCTGCTTAGTTCTCCTTGGGTTTCTTTTGTCTCACACGGTGGTTTTCTGTTGTTTTTACCGTTATATTTCGGTATCAGATGTAAAGTGGAACCTGTTCGTACTTATTTTCACTAATGATATTTATTATCTGATTATTAATTGATTGATATACAAATTAACTTGGATTGTTTCAAGATTTCCAATATACCAATTGGTAACTAATTCATTATTCAGTATGACTTATTTTATAATTATTGATAATAATTAATAATCACATATATTTACACTCAGGATCATGGTCAAGTGACTTAAGAGATTTTTCGCTCATCAAATTTAAAAGATTAATCGAAATTTAATCCCAAATTTAGTTTAAAGGATTGAAAATGTGTGTATACGTACTTTAGAATTTTTGCACTATCTGTTTTCAAGTTTACAGGTTAATATTGAGTTGAATGTTGAAGTTGCACAGTCTATTTGGTATTCGTCAGATTCGAACAAAATTTGGAAATCAATTTTTGGATACACTAGGTCCCTTTCTTCATTTCAGGTCAAATGTAGTATAATGGCCAGCCTTGACCGGAATAAAAAAAAACACACCAAATATGCGTAAACAAAAAGGTTTTCCAAAAGTGTAACAACGCAAAAGCGTGATTTTCATATAACTAAGGGTGTTACAACAGCACATACTTTCTCGCAATGTTATAATCTGGCCGTTATGTAATATTATGTCACCATTTCTACCTTTGTTACACTTCAAATATCACTTTATCTAGTAACTAAACGAAGCGTGAAAAATAGGTTTTTATTCAAAAATTTAAAATATGAAAATATATTTGTCACTAATTCAGGGTATTAAGGTATGCAGTGTATTCATCTCCGATGCATATTTTAGCCTTAAAATGCCTGCGTAAGCAGTATGCGAGAAAGTAAAAAGGAATGAAAGTTAATAACATCCATTCATCGGCGGCGGCTTTCCCTACAGCGCGTTGTTGCCAGCGCAGCGTTGATAAAGCAACAATGGACGATTCGTTTGTCTTATGCGTTTCACAACGCTGTAACACTGATATGCAAACAAATACAAATAGTTCGGAAAATATAAAATAAAAAGTTTTGTGATCTTCAAATCTACTCGCTTTAACACGCATTAGATGTTACTACTTGTAAGAACATGTAATGCTAAATGCTCCATACGTTTTTCTCACCTACGAAAAATACCCGAAATTCTCATTATAAATAGAAGAACAATCGGGAAGAATGAAAAAAAAATTCAAACTGATATTCGTCTAACGAAGCGAGCGAAATTCAAATATACAAATTCAAAAATTTTATAATATTACCCTAAACTATTCACATTTTTAAACAATTGTACATTTATCATTTTTAGAGAAATAATTTTTTTTAGAATAGAATTTTATGTAACTTATCTCTATCGTCAATATTATATTTTTGCAATATTTACAATTTTTGAAAATACAGATAGTCCGCCAAAAATAACTTATTTTCTTAACCTTACTTTGCTATAATTTTGCAGGAAAATTTTAAAGAAAAAAATTGGAACAGTTCTTGAGAAAAAAGTAATTCAAATTGGTTATTAAAACGCCTGTTTCATGCAAATTTACACAAAAGATACTCATGTTTTTGAAAAACTGAACTTTACCTTTTTAATGTTTTTGATGAACACATTTCACTAAGAAAAAATGTTTTCATCATAGGAAGTTTCATTTCAACTAGGAAAAATCATTTCATTATAGGAAGACAGAAAAAAAATCCAATTTTTGTAATCTTGGAAGTAATCAGAGATTTCAACGAAAATGAGACCTACGTCATGCTCTTAAGCGTTCTTTATACTATTCGAGAACAGAATTTAATCAAAAAATTTCAGACTTTTTTTTAAATTTAAAATTGTCCCAGGAATTTCGTGTAAAGTACCACTCAAAAATTCACAAATTTGTTTTAAATTGAAAGGGCTGCGACAGGAGCCACGTCCTTCGGGGATTATCAATTTTGGGGAAATTTCTGCTACAAATCTCCACTTTTTCAAGACAAGATTTATCCACTTTTTCGTTACTAGGTTCCGGCAATAAGGATTTTTTTAACGAAAATTCGCCATTTCATCCCCGTAACATTACAATACTTTCTCTATACCGCGTAGGCAGCAACGAGAAAATAAACATGTAGCTTTTTGTTGATGTGTGTGTGTGTGTGCTTGAAAAAAATCCTTATTCTCGATGAAAGAACTTTTGCACCAAGAAACGGTGTTTAAAAGGTTATTTATATAACGTCAAAACAGTTACATTTGTTTGTGATATGTTATGTGATCACGTGTATTCTGTGTACGTTTTCTTAAATTGTGGGATCCCAAGAATTGATTTTTGGCAAGAACTGTTAAGAAAATATTCGCTCCGGTGTAATGAAGACATTTGAAAAGGCAATCCCTCATCGTTGGGATGTGGGTGTTCAATAGATTTAGGAGTGTCACAAAACCTATAATCACTTTCGTTTTTTAAAACAAACAGTAAATACTATATAATGGTATTCTATTTTCAAAGGATTTTCGGATGAGGTAGTGCCCACAATATCGCACAGCAATTTCGTGATCATAAAATGTTTGTTTGATTGAAACTGTATGGTACATGGAATATGGCTCAGTTTCTTAAAACCATAGAAATATACACTTATCACACGATCATAGCTGCGTGAACACCCATAGCTTTTATCGAAAATTACTTTCATTTATATAAAAATATAGCTTGATTATTCATTTATTTTAATTTATTTTAATGAATCTAAATTGGGAAAATATACGATTATTGCATCGTTACCAGCAGGTGAAGATATATTTGGTAACGATATTGCTGATCTCGATGCTAAAAGAGCCACAACAAATGCCCAACAAAACCATCCATCCGAAACAGAGTTCAAGATATTTGGAAGTATATTCGGAATGAATTAAATATACAATGGCACGAATAATGGCTAAACGAAAAATCCAGCAGAATTCATAAAAATATAACTAATTTTTTGGATTTGTTACAAACCCCTCTATTAATCGTCATGATCAAATTGCTTTGTCCAGAATTCGATCAAACGATTGTAAATTCTCTCATAAATTTTTAATTGAAAAGGTTCCACAACCTACTTGTACAATCCGCAATACAATTCTATTAATGAAGCACATCTTTCTGGAATGTCCCATACACATCAAAGAGAGAAAAAAGTGCCTAGGAAATGAAAATTTCAATGCAATCTTATCATCGCCAAGTTACCAAGAAAAAGTGTTACAATTTTGTAAAACTCGATATTTTCTCGGAATTGTAATTGCGTTCTATTAGTTACTAGTCGCTCATGACCTATGTAGTTTATGCGACTTAATATAAAAATAATTTTAAAAAAGCTTGATATCTCTACTATCAAAATTGTGCTTCGAAGAATTGAATCATTTTTCTCCAATCGGCAACTGCGCCGTGCTCTGTTAGTGCTATCATGTTAAAGACTCACATTTGAGCCGCGCTGCTATGTCCGATTTCATTATACATTGTTTGTCAATCTAATATATAAAAAATCCATGTTAGTTTGCTCGTATTTTATGCGCTGCCATACCGTTCATCCGATTGCAATAAAACTGTGTCAACTTATTGCTTGCACTTGCGTGAATGTTATAGGCATAGTACAATATTGGGAATGGCGAATTTCTGTCACATATACACGCGCGTTGATGATTTTATGCGTTCATGTCCTACTCAAGCGCCATTGAAAAGACGCTATACGCAACCCCCGGAGCCCTTACGTATTAAGCGCGTCTTTACTGCATATTCTGCTCCTGCGATTGTGAAATATCGGCCGGAATGAACGGTATCTTGGGCAAGTAAATCAAATTTCTCCGAGACTGTGTCATAGCGAATGGATGCCCAAACTTAAGGGAGGACGTTTTAACAACAGGATTCTTGACAACAATGTGCAAACTAGTACGTAGAACAAACATATATTCGCGAGAAAGTCTTTCATCTATTAACATTTTTGCAGAGCGTAGCGTAAAACATGATAAATTATAACATGTCCAGTGGCATGTGAAGTGTAATACAAGGCAATAGTGAAGCATTGCTGGACCCACTAGTCTATGATAAGTCGAAAATAAGTTCGTAAGACAATTTTAAGCATATTTTGTCTAATAAGCACCTTGGATATTCCGAATGGCTGAGGCGCAATAAGCACTCAAAAGTTGGTGTGAAAAAATTATTTCTATTCAAAATTTGCATTGCAGAAACATATAAATACTCCAGAAATAGATAAATTATTTACAAAAGAAAGGAATATAGGTAAGTCCACCTGAAATCGGCCGCGTGAAATCCGCCACGTGAAATTACCCCTTCCGATTGGTCTACATTTTTTTGACTCGTTCAATGTGATGCAAAAAATGGTTTTAATTTTTTTCACTGCCGTCCACATTGCTTTAACTCTGAAAAAATATGTTATAGAGACTTGTAAGACCCACTTTAAATGAAGAAATTGAGACAGTATTCCAACGTTATCAAGTCGAAAGTGAATCTAAAAAAATGAATTCCAAATTTTTTTTCTATACGAATTTGGCGTCAAAGTTTGTTGACAAAAATACCTTCAAATTGAACTATGTTTCCCCGTCACTGCAATTTGTTTCAGCGTGATAGTCGCAATAGATGCTGAGAAAAAACATGCAAAACACGTTTCTCGTTGTATCTGCAACAGATTGCCCTAGGAGGCTGATTGTTTGTGAATCTACGTCATTTTGTATTCTCTTTCATATGAGCATCGCGATTATCGATTTGGCTTAGGGGCACTTTTCACCACATTATTTGGCTATATCCTTTAAAACAATTTGGTGCCGTTTTTTGAGAAAATGTTGAAAATGTCCGAGGTCATCATGTAAAGGTACCCCCAAATTTTAAAGAATATTTTTTAAATCTCAATGCTTTGACTCGAGACAGGTGAACAGGGCTTTCTTCATTTTGGAAAAGATCGCACGCATGGTTTAGGCCCTAGTAGTGTTCACAGACGGACGGATGTTTTGAAAAAACAACACTTTTTCGGTATCAGGGGACTCCAAAACGTATATTTACGTTGAAATCTCGAATTGATTTTCCGCCGCATTACATTACTTTCTCTATACCACGTATATTACTCCGTATATACGTATGAATATGAGAAATTAATTAATGTTAATCTATTCATTTCCATCACAGTTAACGTTCTAAAACTTCAGATTGCGATCAAAGCATATAGTTTATATATTCTCCTTAGAAATCGTATAAACACGTTAGGTAAACGAAAATTAATACAATGAAAATAATAGATCTATATTATCGATAATATGGACGCTTTACCTAACCTTACCCATGAGTTTAATGGTAACACGCATTCTTGAATGCGGGTTTGAATGCAAGACAGACGTAAGAAAGTCACCTGGAAGGCTAGGCGGCTTAAAGCAAGTATGTGAAGATCCATATATGAGTTATTTTATTGTTTTGTGTATTTATGTTTTGATAAAAGGGCCGCTGCATATCTATATAGTACATTTATTTTAAATATAACTTTAAAATATAATTTATTATAAGATTACTGTAATAATATATATATATATATATATATATATATATATATATATATATATATATATATATATATATATATATATATATATAAAGGGGAAGGTAGCAAAGTAAACTAACTTTAATTGAAACATATCAGTTAATTCGAAAATATCATGAACGTGTTTGTTTTTTGCAGTCCGTTTGCCTTCTTACGAGAGCTTTCATTCGAGCGATCATTTGTAAAAATTATAAGTTTCTTCGGGATTTTCCATTCTATCACAAAATGAATCATCTTATATATTGTATATATATATATAGTTTTATGTAAATATTCATTTTCTGGATGAACTAGGGGAGCAATTGCAGCAAATAAGAGTTTGAAAGCTGGGAGTCCCTGATGTCGATTTTTTCGAAATGTCGACATCACGCATAACCTGGCGGTAATGCGGGTAGTATCGGGGACAGGCAATGAAGCGCAGGGCGAGGACGGTCAGTGTCCAGAAAGGTGGGATTGTGCTGGCCAGGGTGCGTTAGGAAAGAGCAGGGCAAAGCAGAGTAGTGAAGAGAATGCCACAGCAGGCCACGCCATGCAAGATTAGGGAGAGGATACACTATGGACAAACCGGGAGCGGTGACTCAGTGCATCAACTGATGACACTGCAGTGCCTCTGACCGGGAGCTCCTAGGTTTGAGTCCCGACGGCGGCAGGATTTTTGACACTAGTTTTTCAGCTTCGTCGAATTCAGTCGCTCTCTGAAGGACTGTCCTAGCAGCCGGCTGCACTAACATGCACTACACTACCACATATTCCGGGAGACCGGTCGGGAGGTTAGAGATTGTCCCGGCTGGGGCGGTGCCCCGCTGGTGGGAGAGTGCTGGTTAGGGGGAAACCCCACTAGCCGACGGTAGGTCGGCGCCGGATCTCGCCATCCAGCGGGGGAAGATCACCGCCACCTTCCGAGGAAAAACACGCACTACACTTACGGGACTAATGACCTCGGTAGTTGACACGCCCGGAATCACTAACAATCATTCAATCAAACTAGGAATAATGCATTTCTTTTACTGACTGAATAGATGAGTAAGGTAAAGAAATAACCAGACAAGTAAAAGGATTCGGTTTTTAAACTTCCACGGGTTTTCATAATTCCACATTATGCTTCAAGGTCAAAATTTAATGGATAGTGTATGTAGACTTAATCGCATGCATTTTTTTGCACGAGGATATGTGAAATGTTAATGCCTCATTTACCATCATATCAAAAAAGATTGCGAAGGTCATGTTATATGAAGAGTGGAATAAACCTCCTTAAATATTTGATTTCTGTAGAATCATTAAGTGGGACACGTATTACGAACTTGTCACATTTTTCAAACCTATGTTAAATTGTCGTTTTTTACTGCTCACTTTCGCATAAAGAAACTGATAGAAAAGCATGTCATTTTAAGGAGATTTACCTTATTATTAGTAACAATTTTACACAAGGAATGAATTGAATTTTCTTTATTTCATTAAAAAGCATGAGTTAAAAATTATAATTCTATTCGAAATATTTTTAACTTATACATTTTTAACCCAAACGAAAGTATGTACAGCAAATTCACCATGTTAAATCTATCTCAAAGGTATGTAATATCACCTTTATCAAAACGATTTTATACACTTCGAAAAAAATGTTCACTAAATGTATCGTACTACTAACTAAAAGTAATTTCACTAGTGGTTTGAAACTTATCGATGTCCAAGAAACCTAATAAGTTTCAAATTAATGGTGGAATTCGGTTAGATTATATAAATGATAATATTAATAAATGGATTAAAGAGTATTAAAGTGATAAAAATAGCGAACAATATGTCTTGCTTATGGGCTTAGTCTCCTGGGCGACGCGTGTTAAAATGGCGTATAATAGAAATAGGCACGCGCCCAAGGCTTCGAGTATTTCACTGGCTAGTCACACAATAAAGGCACATCGAATTTCAGAATCGGGGAGAGAAGGGAAGGGGTTGGAGGAAGCTTCCGGCACTAGTTGCATTATCTGACAGACGACGCCTTTGTAATGTAGGGTTATCGTAATCTAGGGTATATCGGGCTTCAGGCTCGTAGACTCTTTTGGTCATTAGTCTGGTGAGTGTAGTACAGGTTTAGGAGGGAGGCGGTGGTATACCTCACTAGTCAGGCCCAAGACCTTCACGACTGTTTTCTAGGATTTCTTCCTCCAGTTACCTCTTGCAACGTGGAATGAGGTCCAGGCGGCTCGGAACCCCCATCCCGTCTCCCCAATGTTTACCGCCAGGTATCGACGTGGGTGACGCTGGTACCGGAGCAACCTGACGGAGGGGGGGTAACTGGTTTCCCGCCGGACTTTAAAGTGGGATCCGGAAAACTCCGAAGAGCATCCTTCGCCCAATCCTGCTGCAAGGTCGACGCGCCATAGACCCAACTGGTGGATGACCGGTCGAACCCGACCATCAGGAGCTTAGCATCGCCTGCTCACTGCCTGCACTTACAAGCTGACGACGTGAGTGGCGCCGCGAGACTCAGGGTCAGGGTGGTCGTCTACGACACTCCACCAGAGACTGCGACAACCTCCGTGTTCGCGATCCCCCCCCTGCGGGGATGTTTGAGAGGTAGATGGGACATCGCTTACCCCATATAATTTTAAAGCAAAGTCTTTTAAAGCATTTGCTCTTCCTCCGTTGGAAAGAGAGGTCCGGCGCCGCCTTAAATGTCAGCTTGGGGGTTTTCCCCTCCACATTTCTCCCCCGGAAAGGCACCGCCTCCATGGATAATGAACTCTAGGTAGGTCTCCCGATGAATGTAGTAATGTATTGTGTTTGTGTATGTACGTGTAAGGCGAAGGAGGTGGACACGGATAAAAAAGTAAATTTGTGCGCGGTCCGAAGCCAATTTCTTCCGGCAGTGCTCCCGTATTTGCCTGATATTGATCAGAAGAACCACGGGTCTCTTCCGATCACAGCAGCTTGTCGCTAGAATTCTCCTTGAGTAAGTGCTTGAATTAGATAAAGCTATATAGATATTTTCGAGGTACTCGGACGTACTTTTTGTACTGCTCTTTGCATACGCAGCTGAACGATACACAAATGTAATACATGCCCTTGCATTACGGCAGGAGGCAAGGGTGGACGTTCATTTATCTTGTTATATCGGTTCATTTAGTGATCATTTTATTTTAGTAAATGATTAATGGAGTTTTAATTCCGCTAATATCACGTTTGACGCTATACGTAATACTGGGAAATGAGTTGTCTATTATTGAACGGGTCGATGCAGAGAAATAAACAGAATGCGCACCTCAGGCGCTTCAATCAACGCCCTTCGACGAGGCCACAATTCCATGCGCGTGTAATTATCATCTTCAATGACTGTCAAACATCCCAAGGGCAGAACATAGATGGGTATGATGAGGAATTGCAGTGCATACCAACACGAACAATAGATGGACCTAAAGGAGAGAAGTCTGAATACAATTATAAATAGTCAATTATTTACTAATTTGTGCTTTTTAGAACATTTGTTGGTGTGTTTATATGTGTATTATGTACGTCTCTTAATATCGCTGAACAGAAATATACATTCAACTTGTGACCACAGCAATATTATTGAATTATTTCGAGAAATTAAGCAACTAGGTTTTGATGGAAATATGCAGTCGCGCTGAAAAGGTTCGCCCTTCTGAAACAATAATTAGCTATAATGAAACATAAATGGCTTTATTCATAATTGAACCCTTCAAAAACTGTACGTACGATATGAACGTGAGTCATATCGTCAGTCTACTAAATCAAAAGTCTTTATGTTTATTAACTATCAAACGGTAAATTACAGTCGTTAGCAACATTAATGAATTTTCTCCCTCTTCGTATTGATTTATATGTTTCTATATACTTTGAACTCACATCACATTTCTACCCCATAATCGACTGAAAATATGAGAAAGCTCAATCAAAATTATGTTATAAATATTGTTAGAAAAATTACTTGAAAATGCTTCTGTGGCTGAATTCGACCAAGCTAGTGTCAAAACTCCACTACTTTGGGTACTCAAACCCTACGATCTCACGACTAAAGACGTTGCAGGTGGGAGTAGTTGTTTCTATTGAGCCAAAACAGCTGGCTTGTCAATTCAACGTAGAGCGGGATTGGACTTAGCGGAGCCGTGTAAGTCCGCGCTGCTGTGACTGTACATGCGTGTTCCTTTGTCCACGTTCCAGCTTGGGGGGTTCAAGGCATGAATTGGTGTCACTGAAGTACCTTTGACCGGGAGGTCCTAGGGTTAGAGTTCCGACGGCAGCATGAATTTCGACACTAGCTACATAGTGTGACGTCGTGGGAATACACAATAATCACAGACACGAGCTTCAATGATAAATATGTACAGGTTTATTCACAATATGTACAGTAATAATTTACGTTACTCAGCTCTGGTAGATCTTTACTTCCCTGATCGCAGGAGCGATCCTTAAAAGTGAATAACTGACTCGTGGCCCGCGCCACTCCTCAGCGAGCCTCCCGCACACAGCAGACAGCTCCGGCGACCTCTGTCACCAGTGGATATAGTCCACAACGGCGTCCCAACACATGGTTTGCCGCACGAGCCTAGCTCGGCTCCGCACCGCCCTGGGCGCAAGTTTTTGTGCGTTCGCACGAGGGTTCCCTCTCAGCTCAACAAACCCCACCCCCGCGCTCTGCGTTCGCTCTTATATAGCTACCACCCACGTGACCTGAAACGTCACTGGGTTTTGCACACGGCCCACACTGACCGCTTTGCCAGGCATTTTTGGACATCCATTTCCATGGATTCCAAGAATTTGTCACGCGGCACGCGGCAAAAATGCGCTGTCCCGCACTTTGGGCATCCCTTTCCCTAGCTCTTAGGATTTCTCAGAATACCTCGGCGTGTCACATCCTGCCTGGCCCCTGGCGTCTAATCCTCTGTCGCCGCCCCATTGTGGCGATTTCTAGCTGTAGCCTTACAATACGTTACAATAGCTAGGTGGAATTCAGCCGCTATCACGAGAAGAATTCTAGCGGCCGGCTGCGTTCATCGGTAGTTTTGCGTGGTTTCTCCGATCAACATCACGCGAATGTCGAAGCTGTACCCTAACAAGCGGGCCACGAACCGAGCGCGATCTTTCCTTCCTCTTTCCTGTCCTAATCTGTCCCGTTACTTCCACACACACTTACTTGCACTACACAACTGCACAACCCTGAGACTAGTTGGGGCCTTAGAGATTGTTCCGACTGTGGCAGTGCCTCGCGATACACCTGATTGAGGAAAATCCCGCTAGCCGATGTGTAGGTTGGCGATCAATCTCACCATCCCGCGGAGGGGGAGTATCGCCGCCACCTCCCGCGATACAACATACACAACACTTACGGGACTAGTCACCTTAGCAATTGGCGCGCCCGAAATCACAAATCAATCAATGGATCTGTGGTAAACTCCCTACCAGAAGCGGACTTGGGTTTACGCTCCGCTAGTGATGGGGCGCAGCCCCTCCCCTTCCCCTTCACCGGGTGCGCGGGGGGGGTTAAAACCCCCAGCCCGGCAGCGGAGCGCCCTCTGTTTGATTGGACGACCACATGCTGCTCGTGACGTGTCACCGACCGTGGCATAACCGGCTGCCAAGTAGGCACCGCTGAGACCTTCGCGGCCTATCCCGCAGCCAGCCACTTTGATGCCAACCGGTGGAAAGTTATCTCCACACCGGGCGATAGTGGCCACGTTACCTGACCCTGCCGGTCGTCGACCTCTGTGTTCAGCGCCACCGTTATCAACCGAGGCACCGTACGGCAAGAACGCCGTCCTACCTAATTTCGTTTTTGTGCATTTGTTTTTCGTTAACTTTTATTGTATTTGCTCGTGCAAAATTAAAGCAACTAAAGAAACATCTGTGTGCACATATAACCCTGTATCCTAGATTTGGACAGTATTTAAATACTTGTATTTGAAACACTTGTTTTAAATCCATTTTATATTTGAATAACTGTATATTTGAGTTTTTTGGACATGCATTTTAGAGATATATTTAAATACATTTTTAAAATGCATGTCCAAAAAACTCAAAAATACTGTTGTTAAAATATAAAATATATTTAAAACAAGTATTTAAATACAAAGTTTAAATACTTGTATTTGAAATACTTACTTCAAATACACCATGTATTAGAATAACTGAATTTTTGAGATTTTTGGACATGTATTTTCGAGATATATTGAAATACATTTTTAAAATAAATATCCAAAAAACTCAAAAATACAGTTGTTCAAATACAAAATGTATTTTAAATGCAAGTATTTAAATACTGCCCAACCCCGCTGGATCCTGCAAATACAACCGGATCCTCTGTCCAGGTGGCTCTGACGGGCGGGAGCACCTCCCGGCCGCGCGTGGCATCGCAGCGTCTTGCGCTGTCCGCGCTGCTGCTGTTCGCGCTGGTGCTGGGCAACGCCTACCAGGGGCAGCTGCTGGGCTTCATGACGGCTCCGCCGCACCTGCCCGAGCCGCAGACCATCGAAGACACCGCGCGCTTCCTCAAGCGGCTGTTCGCCTTTAGCATCCTCAACGCGGTCTTCGACGCCCCGGACGCGACCGCCGCCCTCAAATCCCTCCGCCAGAAAATCGAATTGGTTGAACCCGAATCGCTGCACAAGTTGATCCAAGACGGAACCATTGGGTATGCCGACGGGGCCATTGTCTGCAAAGAGTGTTTCGAGTTTTTTTCTGAAATGAAGGCGCTTACCAAGGACGGAAAACCGTTTTTGTACCTCATGCCCGAGTGCCTGAATTCTCCGGGGCATCAGTCGTTTTTGATTCGTAAGAATTCTCCGATTGCGGAGGTGTTCGGCGACTTCGCAATGCGAATCATGGAAGGCGGGTTTTACTGGCAATGGGTTCATGCGCAGCGACATCAGATGTATGCCAATGACCTCATGGTGCCCCCGCTGCGCTCTGGGCCAGTAGGTGTCCCGCAGGGGCTTCGTTTTGACCAGATACATGGCGCTTTGTTGCTGCTTGGAATTGGCGAATGCGTCGCTGGAGTAATGTTCATATTCGAATTGCTCTTCTTACCACACTTTTCCTTTAATAATTTATGTATTTGTTTTCGTGTAGGAAATTAGAAACTTCCTAACGGTAATACACAGTGCTTATCCTTAAAAAACTTTTTTTGCGTTTCTTGTAAATTAACCCATTCAGGAAACACCAGTGATGGAATTATGCATAAGTGCACTAAGTACGTGTTTAAAGCCTCTGCTGGGTAGGGGAACCTAATATTTTTTAACGAAACTGTTTTAACTTTTAATATAACTTTTAACATTTAATATAACTTATAATATAATATATTTTAACTGTTTTGTTAATAATGCAGGAATATAATAAATAAAATTAATTTATTTTATAAAACTTAGGTATGTTTAAAATGTGATTAAATCGTTTAAAAATTAATTATATACTTTTAATTACTTAAACAAATCTGTACATAAAATATATCGAAATAAAATTAATTTGATCCAAAACATTTCTTTAAAAAAACATAGTTGCCATGACTTGCGCCCAAACCTCGTATTAATATAACAACCTTGTATTAATGTAACAATGTGTTTCTCTTACGAAAAAACTGATATTTTGTAAACTAATCACATTATGAATTTTGGAAAATAATTTTTGTGTAAATAATGTAATAATCCCTAGGACATGAAATTTCATACTAAAAGGGCAGGTAAATTAATGGGATTCACTTTCGTAATTGTTGAAGTCATATTTTTCAGAGGAGTTGGTTATTGAGTATAAAGTTTGTCTTTATTTCATCATAGTTCATCGAGGAGTCGAAAACATTGCAAGAAATGTTGATGAATGACATAAAAATAAATATATTATGTGAAGTTAAGCATATTATTTACCTCTTATGAATAATAAATGCCAATTTTACTCATGAGGGTTTTAGTAGTAAATAGATAATAGCTGAAGCAGCTAAAGCTAATCACACAGGAGGGAAGTAACTTGAGAGATAATTGTTTCTCAATTAAAGTTTCAATGAATTTTAACAAATAGTGAGAATTCTGATGCGCTATTTGTGACGTAATTGCCTGAAGAAAAGGAAGTCATATCTCTCAACTTTAAATGAAGTTGACGGAGATGACTTCCTTCATTTCTTCATGAATTTTTATAACTGTGAACAGTATTTTAAAAATATTATTATTTAATGTTCAACAAATTTTAAAACTTAAATGTTACTGTCGAAGACTTAAATAAAATATCAAAATACAATTTAGAGAAGATTAAAGAAAATGAATCATGAAGAATTCTAATATCAGAAAGAAGTCTGATAGCAACGAAAATGGCTTCTTTAGCAACTCGCTAATATTAACTTCACAACTGTTCATGTTACGTGTGTGGTGCAAGATAGATTTGTTACAATAATAGTACACATTCCCAACCAGATATATTTTACAATTTTATCGGTGACATGCGTCTTTAACACCCTTTTAACATGTAACACAACAGGTTTGTTAAGTGCACCTGTATGTTAAGAAATTTAACATGCTTGGCAACAAAAAATAACAACCATCGATTCATCGCAAGTCAGTTGTTTGTTAAGACAAAACATGGTGATGTTGAAAGCAAATAAGATTCAAAAAATAAAAATAAAAGTAACTCATATTAGTTTTCGAAATAATTGTTGTTATATTATTAATAGTAAAATTAGAAAAATGTATATTAGGTAAATTAACATTATTTTCCTGGCATTCCACCAAGTGAAACTCTCCTTCGATTATCATATTTACTCACGGTGTGGAGGTGCTAACGTGCTGTAGCAACATAATTTATTTGTTTACTATCGTAATGTCGTAAATTTTCGCATAAATCGCGAGATTTTATGGTTACCGATAAAATGCTGAACATACCACGATATGTTAAAAATTAATAATCGTCTCCGTGCTGCTTCGATTTTTAAATTTTTGCTTTTGGAGTAATAACACTCGTAACATTACGAGGTATGTGAACTGGCATAAACAATATACTTGCGAATATTCTCAGCAACGCGGATGGGCATGGTGTGTTCCTCGCTGCAGAGTAGGCAAAACGTGCTTTCTAATGCTCATAAATGCAAGATTGTACTTTCGAGCGTTGGTACCGGGAGCGGTAGCTCAGTGCATCTACTGATGTTACTGCAGCGCTTCTGAACTAAGTTCGAGTCCTGACGGCGGCAGGATTTTCGACACTAGCTTTTCAGCTAGGTCGAATTCCCTGTCTAGAGGAGAATTCTAGCGGTCGGCTGCTCTGATCGGCAGTTTTCCGTGGTTTCTCTGATCAACACGAGGCGAATGCCGGAGCAGTACCCTATCAAACGGGCCTCGGACCGCGCGCGATCTGTTCTTCCTATTCCTTGTCCTATCCTCTCCCCTTACACACACACACTTACACTAATATGCACTACACTACCACATATTCCGGGAGACCGGTCGGGAGCTTAGAGCTTGTCCCGGCCTGGGCGGTGCTCCGCTGGTGGGAGAGTCCTGGTTCAGGGAAACCCCACTAGCCGACGGTAGGTCGGCGCCGGATCTCGCCATCCAGCGGGGAAAGATCACCGCCATCTCCCGCGAAAAAAAAATGCACTACACTAACGGAACTAATGACCAAAGCAGTTGACGCGCCCGGAAACACGAAAAAATCAATCAATCGAGCGTTGGAGGTTTTTTTTCCTGGGCTGCGGAAACGTCCACACTTGTATTTTTATTGCCATGAACGTGCGCGCGAGCGAAAGGTGAAGCAAATTTATGCGAGGACTGGGATTAAGATCCCCATCCCAAGGCGCCACTCAGCAGCAATTCCGAGTGGCGCGTCAGCTGGCAAAGTGTTGGTTTAAATGGAAGTATTCAGAGAAGGTACTGTGGCGCTCAGTGGCGAATCCACACCGCCAGCAGCATAGACGCGCGTACGCGCCACCGCCCTTAGACCACAGTTCTAAATGGCAACGTTCACATGAGATGCGCCACTGAACCGGCTTTTACCTACTGGCTGCCTTTCGGCCGCCCTTCCGCAGGGTTTCAGCAGCGTTTCCGAGTGGCATGTCTTCTGGCGTTGGTTTAATTGGAGATCTTCACAGGAGGGTTGTAGTCGCGGTGCTGTGGCAGTCGGTTGCCACCTCCCGCCACCAGCAGCGCAGACGCGCGTCCGCTCCACCACCAGCAGAACACACTTCTAAATGGCAGCGTTCACACTAGATGATCCACTGTACCGACTTTTACCTAATGGCTGCCTTTGGGCCGCCTGAGCCATAAGCGCTGTGACTCACAAAACCTCCCTCTCTAGTGGTCAGCGGCAGTGACTGCGTGTGGAAAAGTGTTGGTTTAAATGGAGGTATTCACACGAGCTGCCGTGGCGCTCAGTGGCGAATCCCCGCCCCCAGCAGCGCAGACGCACGTCAGCTCCACCACTAGCAGACCACAGTTCCAAGTTGTGTGAATGCTGATGAGGTGCTCACAGTTCTAAGTAGCAGCGAGGTTGCTACAGACACTGAACCGGTTTTTGCCTGCTGGCTTTCTTTCGGCGGTTGGGACACAGTGGTGCGACTCACCGAAACGTTTCTCTCTCGCGGTCAGTGGGTGCCGGTGGTGGCTGCGTGTGAAGGGCTCTGCCGCTTCTCGGTGGCGCCACTGAGTGGCTGCGAGTGAAGGTAGCCTAAGTGAGGGTCGTGAATAAGGGTGCGAGTTGCTTAGGCTCATTAAACGCATTCCGCCGTCGCCCCCTCTTACACTACTTCTCTGAGAATTTCCCAGGTAAACGGTGGGCTCCAAATGCGCTGTTCACGGAGGAAATTTATAGGTGAAGATTTAGCCAGTAAGCGACAGAAGCCTGGGATGAAGAACGTTTGTTGACCAAATTACTTCGCGTGAACTGCCTTCGTTAGCGGTACTAACATCCGTAAAACGAAAACCTCAGATATGCGGTTTGTCCGCATCTGAAGCGCCGATACAAGGCAAACCTGATGTGATTTACTAGCCCAAAGCACCACAATTGTGGCGAATGCTTGTATAGAGTAGAACGTTTACCAACTGCACCGCATTTTATTGTTTATCATCTATTTCTCTTTGAGGAACAGGAATGCTAGTCCTGTCTGACCCGGTATTCAGTACAGTATTTGGACCCGGTAGAGTACTATAATGTGCTATTTAAAAATAATAGCGTTTTGTCATTTCGGGCAGATATGCACTCAGCCTATGACTCTATTGTTTGAACTCTTGCTTATCGTGGGCGCACTACTATGACTCAATATAAAGATGTGGACCTTGTTCAGTACTTTAGTTGCCATGGCGTTCCAACGAGGAAGACTCTTCCTATGCAAGAGCACCATTAACCGGGAGCTAGCAGTGAAGCAGTTCGGTTATTATCGACGCTATCACGGATAAATTGTGAATAAGTCAGTCAGGTATCTAAAGAGCCAATACAAGGCAAAACTGATATGGCTTACTCGCCCAAACTTCACATTTGAGGCTAGTGCTCATGTAGAGCAGAAAGTTTGCCTGCTGCTCTGCATTGCAGTGCTTAGGATATATCTCCTCTTTAGAAGCAGAAATTCCTTATTTTGCCAGTACTGTTTGAACCGAAGTGTTTAAAACAGTGTTTTGACCTGGCAGAATATTGCAATGTGAATTTTCACGATAACAGCAATTCGTCCTTTCGGACTCACCAGGGGAAGCCTTTGACGCTGTTATAAGAACGTTTGGGGTCGCCAAAGTAATTTCGAATGGTAGAGCCAAGGTTAGTAGAAAAACGCGCCGCCCACGTGCATCCATATTGAGTACCGGGGAACCAGGGCGAAAGCGCGCATCAACGCGGGGAGGGAATAAGCTTTGTTGCTTAGCTGTACCATAACAAATTGGAGCGTGAAATTTCCTTTCTCTTCCTTGTTCTATCCTCACCTCTTTCACACACACGTTCACTACACTACTACATATAGCCGAAGACCAGTCGGGAGCCTAGATCTTGTCCTGACTGTTGGTGTCCCATAGGGGAGATACCTGAAAGGGAAATTAACAGCAAGAAGAGCCATCCAGCCGGGTTTCAACTCCACCACCACCATCTACCATCCAGGATCCTCTCCTTATCGCGCCGCTGGCTCACTAACCACCGACGACAATCCCCCGGACTTCGCTTCGATTAGCAGGTCACTGACGTGGACAAACTACAGTTGTTGCGTTCCGTAAGATATAATCGTCAACCACAAAACTCGTCGCCAAGTTTTTCTTGTGGCATTGATACCAGTATGAAAGAGTTATGATTGCTTAACAAGTGCTGCATTTTTGGGCTTTGTTCTCATAAATGCACACCTCTCACATTAGCTGGCAAAATTGTTTCATTGTAACTCTGTTTAACCATTCATCTAACTTCTACATTAGTGTAATTATGTGTTATTCAATTAGCCCATCTCGGTCTATCATTCATGTGAATGTTCGGTATAATTCATGTCATTCGTGTCAGTCTATCATTCATGTAAATCATCGCTACTTCTCATCACCATTTCATTATTTTATTAAAAGTCAATGGTGTGAAAATAATAAGTGTTGTTCTCCAATCTTGTACACATACCACACCTTCAATAGCAGCAGAAATAGCCGAGTTAAAGAAAATAACCCACCGTGGCAGCGTGGATAGCTAGGCAAAATAGGATACGGATTATATTGCATCGCACTTTGTAACTTTACGCCCACTCCCGACCGATTTGCTATTTGAACGTCATCGCGCATGACTGATTTAATTAAGTGATTCTGCTTTGGGGAGTTATGGCCTTAATGATACGTCCAAGCTGGCACCACTCTCACACCTTCCTCAAGGCATCAAGGTGAATTGAACAAGTAAAGGCCAACAGATGGTGCTCAGTATTTTCTAGTTTCCTTCATTAGAATGCTGTACATTTAAATGCATATTTTTATTTATTTCTTTTTTGATTAATAAATAGTGACATAGCACCATGCAGATAATAGACACGGTGTGTTCTGTTTCACGTAGTTCGACGAAGAGAGATTTACTCAGGATAGCTGGAATATTAGAAGAACATCATTTGCAATATAACTATTATTTTACATAACAATTACAAAAGTATTAGAAAGTTGGTGCACTGTGTTGTAGCACCATTAGCTTCACAATTCTACTTTCCGTACGTTATTATTCATTTCCTTTGTCAAGTCTGCCCTTTAAGACAAGATAATGGAAAAGTTATTAAACGCAAAAGTTCGACCTACAAAACTCAATCAAACACATAGTATGTTAACAAACGCCAATCCAGTAATAAGAAGCGACATAAACATGCAAGAAAGTCATAGAAACTACATTTTCAAATTGGTTCCTTGATCTTCAATTACTGTGTCGCATTGGGTTATTCGTAGAACATAATTCTCCGTGGAGGGGGATACAAAACTACAAAAGAAACCAGATCCTACAACTCCACCAGTGTTGTTTTATATGGGAACAAAAACTGTATTAAGTTCTCTGTTATTAAAGAGTGATAATCCGGTAACACCGAACTAAAAGTTTTCGTTACAGTATCATCCAACAAGGCATCAACTTCCCTCTCCCTGGTGCCATCATTACAAGCTGTTAGTACTCGGCTGTTTGTTCGGGGCAGGCTATTCGTTATTTGATCCGCAACCTTCAGTAGCTTAGGTGAACGTGGCTGAGAGGGGGCGTAGCTAACGTGCTGTAATTAGTCGGGCGGAGTTGGCGCCGGTGGCCGCAAGTTGGGCGAACGCGCTTCGGTTGCCGCCTATCTGATTACGCGCAGCTCCGGGAACTTCACCGGGAGCTTCGGCTCGGGGGCGGGGCGGGGCGGGGAGGGGCGGGGCGGGGCGGGGCGGGGCGGGGCGGGGAGGGGAGGGGAGGGGAGGGAAGGGAAGGGGCGGGCGGGGTGGGGGTGGGTGGGGCGGTAGGGGAGTTGGAGACGAAGAAGGAGTTGTCGGAGGCGGTGGAGGTGGAAACGGAGACCGATGTAGACGGGTTGACAGATTGATTCGTGATTCCGTGCGCAACAACTGCTACCGTCATTAGTCCCGTAAGTGTTGTGCATGTTTTATCGTGGGAGATAGCGATGATCTTATCTGGATGGCGAGATCTGGCGCCGATCTACCCGTCAGCTTGTAGGGTTTTCCCCAACCGAGTATCTTCCACCAACGGGGTACTGCCCAAGCCTGAACAAAGTCAAACCTCCCGACCGGTCTCCCAACATGTTAGTGCACGTAAGTGCACATTGTCTCGTGCACGTAAGTGAAAATGTGAGTAAGGTGAGGATAGAACAAGAAAGAGGAAGGAAAGATTGCGCCCGGTCCGCGGCCAGTTTCTTAGGGTAGTGCTTCAACATTCGCCTGGAATTGATTGAAGACGGAGAATGGGCGCCGGTGATGGCCATGAAACGGGACGGAGGAGGTGGCAACAATATACATGCACTAGGCCACCGCACAGTCGGGAGACCAGTCGGGAACTCCGAGTTTGTCCCAGTCAGGGCGATGCCCCGCTGGGGAAAATAACTGAAGGCGGAAATGTCATGCCAGCATGTAGGTCGACGCCAGATGTCACCATCCAGCGACGAAGGTACACCGCCACCTGCCGAAATAAATCTATGCTTAATGACCTGAGCAGACGTCGTGCCTCAAAACATCATTGAATCAATCAAGGTACACCGCCCCCTTCCAGAATAAATCATTTTATACGACTAATGTCCTTAGCAGATGTCGTGCCTGAAAAGTCATTGAATCAATGAAGGTGCACCGCCACCTTCCGGAATAAATCATTTTATACGACTAATGTCCTTAGCAGATGTCGTGCCTGAAAAGTCATTGAATCAATCAATCAATCAATCAGTGGTGGTGGCCGCGAAGAAAAGCAAGAAGGGGGGAGGCAATAGAGGAGGATCGAGGCTGGGGGGGCGTGTCAGAGGTGGGGATAGAAGTTGTGTGTGAACCGGGGTGTGGGCGGCACTAGATTGTGAGACTGACGATACAAGGGACGTCAGGACGGTCAGCGAGAATTAATTTTGACTATCAGCAGAACCATACAGATACAAGAGACACGAGTGGAATGCTCGTATTTTAAGTAGAAATACTTAAATAGTAGTCACGCTAGGGCAATGAATCATGATTGTCCGTGTCTTTATTTTGGTGAAAAAGCGTTGTTTTATGCTCTTCGTGGACGCGAGGACGTTTATGCTCATCGTGAAAACTAGTTAATCAAGGATCGAAATTTGGAGACTCGTCATCAATTAGGAAATACGGGACGAAACGAGGCAAATTGGCTGTAACCAATTGGCGATTGTTTTGATAAACTAACATAACGGAAATAACGAGAAAGGGTTGATTTCTGGCGGAATGCGACGGAACTGGATTATGGAACGAGAGAAATCGAAAAGGAAAACTAAAATGAAAAGCAGAGGACAAACATTTGGCAACTTCGGGTTCAGTTTGATCAAACTTTCGTAAACTCAAAATTAAATAATTTTCTGCTTAACTGTTGAAATTCTATAAAGATAATAGAGTTATTAGAAAAAAGTGATAAAATATTATTATAAACTAATTTTTTTATTTCCCGCTATCATGATTACGTTTACATTGAGGTAGTGCTCCCATTGATTTAGTTGTTCAGTATGATTTATAATTATTAAATTTTATTATAAATAAATAACGTTTTGTATTAAAGTTATAATCAACTTGGAGCGCGTTCCCGGACCTAAACTTTTATAAATCAAGCACTGTTAATGAGTTCAACGTTTCGAATGACCACCCATTAAACAGCGCTTTCCACACGAAGTCTATTAATCCGGCTGCTTTAGCTGTTTGTCAAACGAATCCTTGCGGCCGGTGCGTGGGCGGAGACGGGACTGACGGACGCGCAGGTGATGGTCGCACACCCTGGTGGGAGTGGACGTTTCATCAACTTTCATAAACGCAAAATTAAATACTTTTCTACTTAACTGAATAATTTCTATGTTCATAATAAAGTTAAAAGAAAACACAATACAGTACCATTATAAACGAATTTTTTTTATTTCCTATTATCATTACTGAACCAGTGAGGTCAATGTTTCTGTTGTTTAGTATGATTTATAATTATTAAATTTTATTATAAATAAATAACGTTTTGTATTAAATTAATAATCAACTTGGAGCGCGTTCCCGGACCTAAACTTTTATAAATCAAGCACTGTTAATGAGTTCAACGTTTCGAATGACCACCCATTAAACAGCGCTTTCCCCACGAAGTCTACTTATCCGGCTGCTTTAGCTGTTTGTCAAACGAATCCTTGCGACCGGTGCGTGGGAGGAGACGGGACTGACGGACGCACAGGTGATGGTCGCACTCCCTGGCGGGAGTGGACGTTTCATCATCTTTCATAAACGCAAAATTAAATACTTTTCTACTTAACTGGATAATTTCTATGTTCATAATAAAGTTAAAAGAAAACACAATAAAGTATCATCATAAACGATTTTTTAAATTTCCTATTACCATTACTGAACCAGTGAGGCCAATGTTTTTGTTGTTTAGTATGGTTTATAATAATTGAATTTTATTATAAATATTTTTTTGCATTAAATTAATAATAAACTTGGGGCGCGTTCCCGGACCTAAACTTTTGTAAATCAAGCATTGTTAACAAGTACGTTTTGAACGACCACCCATTAAATAGCGCTTTCCACATAAAGTCATTTATCTGGATGTTTAACTGTCTGTTCAATCTTTGCAGCCGGTACGTGGGCGTAGATGGGGCTGCACGGCTGCACGGGCGATGGTGGCACGCCCAGGCGGGAGTGGAAGTGGAGTGAAGATTGGGGGCGAAGGCTGAGACAGCGGCTGGGTAGGGGCGGAGGCGGGGTTGGGTCCGGGCGCATGCTAGGAGTGGTCAGTGGAGCGGGAAGGGGGGACACTAAATGCACGCTCGAGACCTAAGGCAAAAAACTAAGTGAACGCCTTTAAGGCTACACGCCTTTGTTGTTTCTTGCTACCAACACGCATTCAATCACAATGTTTTCGCCTCGTTTGTGAAGTACGCGAAGTGGCGACTGTCATGCCAAATGTGTCAAACTGTCTCCAAACTGTCTGACACTCTGTCTGACACTCATTACAATTGAAAATTCTTTGTTTGGATCTTTTCTTACTAATTTATCATGTCATGTTTTTGCTGTTTGTTATGGAAAGTGTGATTTTGGAGTTTCCAAGAAACTAGTGAGTAAACGAAAATAACTTGAAGGAAACAACCCCTCTTGCACTTCTAGGATTTACTTTAGCCGGCAGATATGTGTGTGTAGTACTTTTTTGATTATTTTTTATATGGACTTAGCAAGGTAGAATAGAGGATTTGAACAATATAGTGGATTTTATTGAATATCCCGTGAAGTGCAATTAAAATAACTGAAAGTTTCGATTCAAAACCACAGTAACTCTATTTCATGAATTTCTAGGAAGCGGATTTGTTCTGTTCGTGCGAAAAAAAACCATTATTTATTAAACTTTCACATTATCAATGTAGAAGTATTAAGCGCATGGTAGCGTATTTGGTAGAAATGAATCAATGGTTCAAACACGAAGAAGAGTATCAGATTCTCGATAATGCGGCTATGAACTCTTGCAAAGTTTTCAGACTCAAACCTTTCTTTACAAAAACTCAGAACAAAATTCCTGCTTTTCCTTAATTTTTTTAAAAAATAATGCCATTAATATTAAAAATCATCAGAAAGTACCAATGGTCATAAATAGCTGAAGCTCAGGCTAAGCTGAAGTTCAGGCCTAGCCCACAACAAAATATGAACACGAGTAAATAGCATTTTTTCATCACAAAAATTCTATTGATTTTCTTCATCGTCTACCATGTTTTTCTGAAATGTAAGAAATATTTTGTTCCACTTTATTGCATCGAAATATGAACCGTGATATTCAATATATTTGCGAGACATTTTGTAGAATTGATGTCGGGAAATGAAAAAAATGAATGGGAAAATCATATAGGAAATACTTAAAATTCTAAAATTACCACTGTTGTGGATTGCAGAAAAAGAATTCATTACATTTCAATCTCACAAACGAATTTAAATCTTCATCAAACTTTTAACGTGGCTAAAATATTACGATTCGCGGAAGAGGAACGTAAGTAATTCAAATGAAAATACAGGACGAAAAGTTCGTGAGTAATCCTATCAGGGAAGCTTATTATATTCCTGTTCTGCCTGCTTTCGAGGTCTGTCCGGTTGCATTTGTCCGCACGATTACATGCGCTGATCTGTTATTACAAATAATGGACGTGCCATCCCTAAAGTAAGCTTATCTTTGGCACAGAACTCGCGTTCAGTCCTCTTTCATTACCGATAGATATCCTTCTGGGAAGAATGATAGGATTTTTATTTTAGCGTCATGCTCTCTGACGAAATCGGCTTCCGTTTTTCACCTGCAGTAGGACGTTTCACCTACATTAAAAATGTATGCATATACATGTATATTAATATATTTTATATACATATGTATGTATTTTAATTCCATCTGCACTCGGTCTTTCAACCCCGCTGTCTCTCCGTTTGTGAGCTTGTCTGACTGTTTGTGTCTGTCTATGCGTCTGTTGGTCTATGTGTTTGTCTCTGCGTATGTCTGTCTGTCTCTCTCTCTCTCTCTCTCTCTCTCTCTCTCTCTCTCTCTCATAGCATTACATATATTTTGATTGCGACTTCGGTTCTAAATGGTGAGAGCCTACAATTTACGCAATTACTAACATGAATTTGATTTAGATGCATTCAAAGAGATGAATTTAAAAAAACATGTGTCACCCTTTTGTTTTACCTTACATTTATGACAATATACATTTCATTTGACCTTTTGCCTTCATGATTGTTCTTTCAAAGGGATTTATCACTCTTTTGTGATGCGGATGATATCAGTTCAATCGCCCCGATGCAGGTAGAGGATTACCTTTGTGGGGAGGTCCTCATTTTGGGGCAGTTCTCTGCTGCTTGCTCTCACAATGGGCGGGCGGCACGCCAAGAAGATGGGGTAGGTCTGGCTCTAAAATGGGCGTTTCGCTCACAATATGAGACCGGCATCGTCTTTTGCGTCAGCAATTATAATGATTAGCTTATGCAAAATGAAACGTATCGCGATTGCATGCCGCGGTCAAAGTTTACTAAGCCTATTACTCATCCAAAAAGGCAGAGCCCGATTGTATCCCATTGTGCTTTCTTCGTGAATATGAAGGAGAGCTCGCCTAGGTATCAGTGCTTCCTAGATGACTCTTTTCTCCTTCGTATTTGAAGAACACGAAAGAGAAAAAGAACAAATCCTCCTTTTCACATTCTTTATTTTGTGTTTTTCTTGTACTTTAATATGATCAGAAATCGTTGAAAAAAAGTATAGTATTTAGGAATTCAACTGTATGAAATGTTCTTAATTTTTTGAAACTGATTCCTGTAGTATAGTCTGCTCCAACGAGAATGGAAAATGAGTCCATAATATTCCCATAAAATATGCAGAATTAAAATAATTACATTTAAGTAGTTAGATTACATACACACATCTCAAGATTCCGTCACGTTCACTTGTGAACGAGGTTTTCTCACGATTGATGTGAGAACATCTGTTTGCGTTCTTCTTCCCAAAACACTAGCCGGGATGCAATCGGACAATGCCTTCTCAGGTAGCCCAAAGGGATAGGGGATTGACTGAGAAGCTGGTGTTTGAGGAACCTGAACACAGGATGCAATCGGGCAATGCCTTCTCATGTAGAACAAAGGGATAGAGGATTAACTGGGAAGTGGGTGTTTGGGAAACCTGAACGCGAGATGCAATCGGGCAATGCCTTCTCAGGTAGAACAAAGGGATAGAGGATTAACAGGGAAGCAGGGGTTTGGGAAACCTGAATGCGGTATGCAATCGGGCGATTCCCGAAAAATGAGTGTTCTCTGCTCTTAATGTTCTTTACGTACTATTCCGAATGTATGTCTTCGTGAACATCGTAGGTTATTGTTAGTACTTGTATATTGAATAATGTATCAGCGTTTGAAGGAAATGAATACTTCTAATTTTTCGAGAAAAACCTTTGTCCTCTTCCTGTCTTGTAACATCCCATTCTACCCCTCATAAGCTGCATACGCCGACGAGGAAGCAGCCGGCTTGCGACTATGTTGGCTGATAATAATAATAATAATAATAATAATAATAATAATAATATAATAATAACAACAACAACAACAATATCTATTTTTCAATGTCAGGGTACCTCCAAACGTGTATTTCCTTTAAAATCTCAAAATCAATTTTCCGTAGCATTATTTTACCTTTCTCTATACTACATTTAGAGTTCCATATAAAAGAAAGTAATAATAATAATAATAATAATAATAATAATAATAATAATAATAATAATAATAATAGTAATATCGTTTTATTGATGATAATTATATTATAAGTAGTAAATTTCATTTTCAAGCAATTTAAACTTGTTTAATAAACATACAAAGATCCCTAGTTTTATTTATGTTTCTGATTAATAAAAATGGACAGCATTTTAGCATGAAATCATTTCCCGAGAAAGCAAACACACGGGCTCAGTAACTGATCAAAATAGATCTCGTTGAATGTGGACGGTACATATTAGCATTGGCATTGGCATTGGCACTGACACTTCGTGCTTGGCACTCGCCTCTGTTTCAACTAGAAACCACACTTTCACGGAAGGTCACGTTTTACACGACTTAGCGACAGTCGATAAAAGCTTAACAAAACGAGCTCCCACCGATCGGGAAACAGGCAGGCGGTGGACGAAAGTTGTGATGGCAATGGTCGAACAGTGAGGTACACACTGTAGCTGGACGGACAAAGCTGCTTGTCGTGGAATTAGTTTTCGTGCATTAATAGCTTCATACATCATACCGCTCGTACTACATCGTATTTATTGTTCCAGAATTTGTAAACTTCCCTCATTTCATCAGTCTTCAAGAATAAGTACTGACATGAAACAATATTTTGATGTTTTTGATTTACTTTATAGTGCACTTATGGTGCTTTTTTGCTGTCCATCATCTACAGTTATTTCGTGCGATACAGCTAGTTCTTGTTATTATTATTATTATTATTATTATTATTATTATTATTATTATTATTATTATTGTTATTATTATTGTTATTATTATTGTTATTATTGTTATTATTATTATTATTATTATTATTATTATTTTTAAACGATTTATGCAGTTAAAACCGTGTTTAATATGCATACACATTTTCTTGAGCTTCGAAATCTCGGCCCCGGTTCTTTTACTTTTCCAGGAGTTTTATAATTATAATAAAGGTAGCAATCTGGGCGTTTCTGGTAAAATTTGGTACTACATATCCTCTTTTGTGTAATTCAAAATATTTTCATGGACAAATGAACCACATATTATGGCTCTCATTTGTTATTCGACTGAGTGAAAGAAGAATGGATATGTTTTCTTTATTTTAAAGAATATACATGTTATATAAAGTGAATGTGTCGCACATAGACGTAAAAAGTACTCGACCGATTTTGTTGAAATTTTCACATTTTTTTATTACTAGTAATGGAAGTGTTTAAACAGTGGTTTGAAATGAATTCGACACGTGAGGGCACTGTTGATGATTCGTGTCCCTGACCTTTAAGCAACCAGCCACAAATCAAGGATTAAGCACGTCTTCACTGCATATAAGTACTCTGCCCCTGTTATTGTGAAATATCGGCCGGAATGATTACTTCAATCTCGAACAAGTTAATAAAATTTCTCCATGATAGTGTGGCAAACGCATGCCCAAAGGATCTAGCCGAATAATGGGGCAAAAAGTACCCCCAAACGAAATCTATAATTCTGATGTTCATATAAAAGATAATAAAAAAATGTCGTAGATTCACCCCCAAAGAAATCAGCCTCCTAGGGCAATCTGTTGCAGAGATACGAGAAACGTGTTTTTCATGTTTTATTTTTTTCTCAGCTTCTATTGCATGTATCAGGCTGAAACAATTCAAAAGATGGGGAAAGATAGTTGATAGTTGAAAGATAGTAGATATTTTTATCAAACAGTTTTGACGCCAAATTCAAACGAAAACAAATAAATTTTTCGCGAGACGCCTGAGGTTTGCGAGATGCAAATAGGCGCGTATTGTTACAAAAGATAGTGTTGAAGTTCGCGCTTTCTTCGGCGGATTCTTATATGCATATATAGTGAATAATTGAACCTTTAAATGACACTTTTGGTATTTATCACAAATGAGCCAATTTTTATCAGCCTAATCTGCAGCTGTATCCTACGACTAGCGTTTCTATAGTAGTACCTCAAGCTTTGTCTCCGGTTTTGATGGAGAGTTGCAAGGCTCTGTATGCAACCTTTCGACTCAGTGCATTTGCAAGCGTGTCCGTGCAACGCAAGTATTTGAATGCAACTTACTGAAATAACGAGAAGAATGTGCTTGATATCTTTTGTCTGAATAATTATTCACCTTTTTCATTTACAGGTTTAGTAATTTCTTTGATCATATTTATGAATTGCACATGTGTTAATATTGTTAATATGCACAAATAAATTAATATATGAAAGAAAATAAAAGCAGAGAGTAAGTTGGAACTCGGTAGTTTCTTTTGGATAATACGGCATGTGCTCATGTACATTTTGGTTACGGATGTCCGCTCTTCTATGAAATTTGTTGACAAAATTACTTATCATTTGTTGGTTGAATGAAAGAATGTAGTATCATCTATACTTTCCTACCTCCGATCATAGTTGGAAATAGTAAACATTCATTAAAATGGAATATATCGTCAGGAGAGGTTTAGGAGTAACAATATCTTTGCTGCCACAACGTTGTTGACTAGAACAAGTGTTTGTGTCCTCATAGGGTTTGATTCCCGCCAATGGCAAGTTTTAGACCCCAGCTAGATAGCAAATAGAATTCAATCGCTGTCTGGAGGAGAATTCTGGCGGCCAGGTGCTTTAATCGGTAGTTTTCCGTGGTTTCTCCAATCAACACCAGGCGAATGTCGGAACTGTGCCCTAACAAACGGGCCACAGACCGCGCACCATCTTTCCTTCCTCTTCCTTGTCATATCCTCTTCCCTTACACACACTTGCACTAACATGCACTACACTACCGCACATGTCGAAAGACATTCAGAAGCTTGGAGCTCGTCCCGGTTGAGGCAGACAAATAAACTCAGATGTGCCGCAGAGAAGCGGGCAAAACAGCATCGGAATGATGTAAAATCAATTAAAAAGAGAGGAGAGGCGGTCAGTACGAATGTTTGACGAGAACGTGACGTGCTTCGACGAGGGTAGGATGCCAAGCCGCTGGCCACAAAAACTTTTTAAAAGTTATCTTAAATGTCAGAAGTGTTTTGAATAGATGCGAATAGTAGGTCGCGAGATGATTGAATTTATGTTGAGAAGTAATTAAGTAAATAAAAGCGCGTACAGTTTAAATACTTTCATAGTAACAGAGAAGTGTGGAATACTACATGAAATGGTCGATGGACGACCCAAAACATTGATTTGGGAATATACGTCTGCGACAAGGAAAAGAATTCTCCTCAACTCATCGGCAAGAGGTTTGTTATCAAAATGGAAGTGTTGACATTAAGAAACCTGTAAAGACTACGAGAAATATGTAACGTTCAAGACCAAGATTTCATTAGAACAGTAAGTTAAATTATGTCAGTTTCTTTTAAAAATAATACGAATAAGGTAACGATCATAGGTAGGAGAAATTAATATAAAAAAGAGTAAATTTTATATCAATTAAGAAAGAAAAAGAATGAAAGACAGAATAGTAATAAAAAATGAAATTACAGCTGGTACTTCTTGCCGCTATAATATTAATTAATTATAATAATATTACAAATTTATTATATATGAATAATTATTATATTATAAATAAATTTATAATTATTGATGAATATTAATATTATTATAATTTTTTTTCACTCACACTTTCAGAACATTTCAAGTCACTGTACACTATACTTCGATTTAAACAATTAGTTCGTTGACGTTAATAAACATTAATAGATGGCCAAACGTCAACATACTCTAAATACCTCGAAGTATATATACACTGGATGCTCGCTACGGGTCCGACTTCACTCAAGCGTCCGTGGCGCCGCGACGTCTTCGCCTCCACCCCATTGCAACGAAGAGCATTTCCGCGCCTCCCGCGCGGTTTCTGGCATAGCGGAAGTGTAGGTCGAGGCCGGATCTCAAATTCCAGCGGAAGCAACGATATCTACCGGAATAGAGCATGCACTACATTTATAGAATTTATACCACAATAGTTACGCACGCATTAAATAATAGTAGTACATTATGAAACGATGATGTAATGATGGATATTAATACACGAGTGTCATATTACGATACGAGCAAGTATCGTAAACTTCACACGCGTGTATTAATACCCATTACATCGACTTTCATGCGGTACTTCTTCTACGACTTTTATAAGTTAAACTTTTACGTTGAATCGTTTCGTGGCTGTGGACATGCAGGATTCAGCCAAGGCCACCTAGCGGACCCCTACCCTACCCTCGCATGCGGCCGCAGATGGCTGTGGTTACCAGCCCACCTGCGAGGATGTACTAGTCAAATAGGATCAAAGTGAAATTACGATCCAATTTATTTTAAATAATATTCCACGAAATAAAAGAAATTAAAACTGTAACAGTTATCAAATGCAATTTTAATGTACACAATCGAACGAAATATTTACTAGTAAATGATCTTAGCTGTTCAGGTAAATGATCTTGGCTGTCCAGGTCCAGAAATATTTACTAGAACGATTCTCAATGATTAATTAACATTCAATACTTGGTTTGTAAACGTCTTTGTGATTGGTCAAGAATCTGTATCATAATGAAATCTGCATCGTAATGAGTATCATTATACAACTGGTTGCAGCGATCAAATGACAGCATTATAAAATGGAAGTCGAAAAAATGAATTTTGGGAGGGTCCCGTTTGTCATGTGGGTTGTGCCCCACTGCGCAGATCCCGTGGCGGGCACCTCTTCCGGTGGGGCGCAGCTGGCGCGGTCGCTGCCGTGATAAGTCCGGCGCCCTCTCGCGCCAACTTCGATAATCGATGCGGCGTTGCGGTAATGGGGCTGCTGTCAGCACCCCCCCCGGAAGGGAGGTTGCGGTGTGCGGCCTGAATATGCATGTGTGTGCCTGGGCAGCCCGGCGAAAGGAAATGGAAGAGTGCGCCGCGAAGCCAAGTCACGTAATCAGCCGTCTGACGAGCGGAGAGAAAAAGAAAGAAAAGAAAAAAAATACGTGGAGGAAAGTGGCCTGGTACCGCAACGAGAGTGGTTGTGTTGCAAAACGCGGGGGCGGCCATGATGCATTGATGTTTATTCGGTAGCTTCTTTGAACTGTGTGATTGATTGATTGTGATTCCGGGCGCGTCAACTACCGAGGTCATTGGTCCCCTAAGTGTAGTGCATGCTTGTCATCGTGAGGTAGCGGTGAACTTCCCCCGCTGAATGGCCAGATCCGGCGCCGACCGACCGTCGACTAGCGATATTTTCCCCAACCAGGTGTGTCCCAGTGGGGTAGCGCCCCAGCCGGGACAAGCTTTAAGCTCCCGACCTGTCTCCCGTGATGTGTTGTAGTGTAGTGCATGTTAGTGTGTGTGTGTGTGTGTGTGTGTGTGTGTGTGTGTGTGTGTAAGGGGAGAGGATAGGACAAGGAAGAGGAAGGAAAGATGGCGCGCGGTCCGTGATCCGTTTGTTAAGGTTCTGCCCCAGCATTCGCTTGGTGTTGATCGGAGAAACCACAGAAAACTACCGATCAGAGTAGCCGGCCGCTAGAATTCTCCTCCAGACAGCGACTGAATTCGACCTAGCTAACAAGCTAGTGCCGAAAGTTTTGCCGCCTTCAGGACTCGAACCTAGGATCTCCCGGTCAGAGATGTTGCAGTAACATCAGTTGATGCACTGAGCCACCTTCTCCAGTGTGAACCGTGTGTTCGCGTAAGATTTCCGTAAGATATTCAGGTTTATTTCTCTCAATTCTACTATTCGGCGACCTGGATGGCCGAGGTGGCTAAGAGCGAGTACCGACTCAGCGCTTCGGTCTGAAGGGTCACGTGTTCGAGTCCCGCCAAGGCGGGACCTGGCGGGACCATAAACAGCCATGCTCAAGGGCATGGTTGTTTATACCTCGACTTTGTATGTGTTGTCGCGGAGGGCAACGCGTTCTGCTGACCCCAGATGAGAGGAGCCTGCAAATGTGTTTGTCTAGTGTGTGGTCGAATATGCGTCCCATCGGGACGTAAAGGGTAACCGACTGTTGGCTGGATAAAAGCCCTAGAAAAAAAATTATACTATTCTGCCAACTCTAGTTATGTTATCGTTATCGAAGCCGTACTCATTTGTTCATCAACGAACCGTTTCTCAGCAAAAATGAGAGCCATTTCCTGTGTTGAGGAGCGTTTTGAGGTGGATTACTCAAAACGTAAATGGCACCGTGCTAATTTTTTCACCTTAGGGAACCGACATTTAAACGTCAATCATTATTTGAGGAATTTGTGGTGTTCGCATCAAGTTTCTCTGAGATTTTTCACTTTCATATCATTGTATTATCTTCGACCCTGAAGTCTCAGCCACAAAATGAATTCTGTGGACCGGACACGGATGCTCCTGGACGACGACTGCGACAGAAACTAGTGCGCAAGAAAAGTACTTACTTTCTCGAATTATTTGTAACTCTTGGAATTTTTGATAATTCAGCGAGTTCAATGAACTTGTGACTTGCGCCATTTTTAAGCCTTTTTTGCTATCTGTAGAAAAATTGTTAACACAAAAATTAGAGCCATTTTTGAGAAAATGCAAATATCAGACTTCCTGTAAAGCACTATTCTTTGTGACCTCTTGACAGAAAAAAGGTTTGAACGACCAAATTATTCTCCTGTCTGCAACTCTGTTTTACTTTCCCCGTTTGGAGGTGTATTTTTATTCTTAAGAAAAATAAATGAAATGGAAAAGAGGTAACATCAACTTTATAATGGATTAGAACTTAGTAAATATATTTACGTACAAATTTTGGCCATTTCACTGAAATTTCCTGGTTTCATTTTCTAATGATGTACCTCGTATCTTGAATCGAATGTTTTCCAAACAACCTATCGTTTAAAAAACAAAAAAAGCAAGTTCAATCTAGTATTAATATCTATTTGATAGTATTATGCAGATCTGCTCCTTCTGGCACATTTGGGAGAACAGATCGACTGGATAATTGCTCTAATTAGTTTAAAACAAGGCTTTGCAACCGCAGTAACGGTCAAAAATCGTTTCAATAGTGAGACGACAAAGGGTAAATAAATAAATAAATAAATGAATAATGATAATGAAACCGGATACGCATGGTTCCGGCATGGAGTTGCTTAGCACGTGGTCCTGACAATTTACTGTTTTTTTCATTCACTTTCTTTCGGGCCGTGGCCATGGTCAGACCTGCTATGGACGTGTATGCTCTGTATTGGAGTTGTGCTGTGGAGGAACATTATGTTTGACCAGTATATGTATTAGTAAGGTGTGTATCCTTTATATGACCTTGACTTAGATATACGGTATATAATGTATTTATTTATTTAGTTATCTGTGTAATTATTTTTCTACATGTATGTTCATTCATGTTTTGTTATGTTGTTGTTCAGAAGAGTTTGTCCTTATTCATTGTGATTGTGTTTTTTGTTTGTTAGCCCTGATGAAGGAATAAAATATTCCGAAACGTTCGCAAACTAGTGTAATTCATTAATTGACCGATCCCGTGATCCATTATCCTACTATTGAGGAAGTAGCGAAGGCATGAAGGATATTTCAGAGACTGGCATTACTTCATAAAATCTAGTGGCCGATGTCGTATATAGTATCCCCACTCTACCCGCATTTCTCCAAGCCATCGGTATAGAAAAGTTGCGCGATCAATACGTATGCGAGTTTGTTTATTCACATTTCCAGTTTTATATTTTGTCCGCACCCTCTTTCTTCTGAAGGATTAATATAGTTTATACCGTTTGACGAACACGCTGCCCATGTTTGACAGCAAAATCCCCATTGCGATACAAAGAGAGTGTCGATGGTGTTCTTTCACGGCACAAGTTGCGTGGGAAGCTCCTGGCATGAAGAGTCCCTTGATAAGATAGGACGTTGCGTATCCTGAATGGCTGCCATCATTTTATATCCTCTCAGACAATAGCTCCCGATGGCCCGAGGAGAAACGATAAGTGAAGCCGTTATGGAGATTTTAGAGTATATTAGTAATATTCTGGGTCGATTGGTTTAGTTTCCAACGTACAATTTGAGCTCCCTAGACACTCTCTGTATATAAAAATGTTAAGTTGGTTTGTGTAATCAAAAAGAAAACAACTCAAAAACTTCTGCACAGATTAAACTCAAATTTTGACACGATATTCTACCCACTTCAAAGATTCTTTTTATCTATTTTTCGCGTCAGTAACATACCCACTACCGCGAAAAACAGATTTTCTGTCGGTCAGCTGTGTACCAGCAACGATATCTGCCGGAAGGGAGGGAACACTCACCATACCAGCTGACGACAACCGGAGTCACATGTGAAACATTACCTATTTTCACTTACATTGTTTATTAACAAAAAACATCAATACAACAAAATAAAATCAACGTTGGAAAGCTACCTTTCCATCTTCATACATAGGCAGTCCACGTCACTTGCAGGAGTATGTGAGAGAGACAGAGAGAGAGAGAGAGAGGGAGAGAGGCGGGGAGGGACGGAAGACGGAGAGAGATGGAGAGAGGGAGAGACGAAGAGAGGGAGAGACGGAGAGAAGTAGAGACGGAGAGAGAGGTAGAGGCGGAGAGAGAGGTAGAGACGGAGAGAGAGGTAGAGACGGAGAGAGAGGGAGAGACGGAGAGAGAGGGAGAGACGGAGAGAGAGGGAGAGACGGAGAGAGAGGGAGAGACGGAGAGAGAGGGAGAGACGGAGAGACGAAGAGAGAGGGAGAAACGGAGAGAGAGGGAGAGACAGAGAGAGGGAGAGACAGAGAGAGGGAGAGACGGAGAGAGAGGGAGAGACGGAGAGAGACGGAGATACCGAGGGAGAAGGAGAGACGGAGGGAGAAGGAGAGGAGGGAGAGGGAGAGACGGAGGGAGAGGGAAAGAGGGAAGAAGGAAGGGAAGAGACGGAGAGAGAAGGAGAGATGGAGAGAGAGAGAGGGAGAGACGGAAAGAGAGGGAGAGACAGAGAGAGATAGGGAGACGGTGAGAGAAAGGGAGAGGGAAGGAGAAAGAAGGGCAGAACAATGTCTGCCGGGTACCCCTAGTTGGCTATAAAATGGCGAAATCATCGGCTCAAAGGAATGCGCTACTTTGTATCTAGGGACTCGACGCTATGGCGGATTTTGACTTTGATAAATTGATTATTTCGCTCCGGCATTCGCTTGGAGAAACCATGGAAAACTACCGATCAGAACAGCCGGCCGCTAGAACTCTCTTCCAGGCAACGGCTGAATTGTATCTAGCAAATGCTGAAATTCCTGGCACTATCGGGTCGCGGACCGTAGTACATGCCAGTCAGAGGCACTGCAGTAACATCAGTTGACGCCCTGAGCACGCTACCATTGTGCGAGATATGCTGTCAACAGCATACTGGGAAAAAAGTATTTATAACTCAAAGTATACATGACAACATTAAAAATAGTTGAAAAAACGTGATTCTATAAAACGGAAATTTAGATTCAATTAATCACTTATTCATATGTGTAGTAATGGAATAAAAGTTCACGTTGCTACAAAAAACCTAATAGCTTTCTGATTGAGCCGTTTTTTGTTACCTGCGTCTGTGTATCGTATACAAATCCGTTGAGCTGCGAACAAGTTCATTGAATCAAATGAAAACATTCCCCAAACAACCCCCATCTCGATCGGGTTTTTGTTCATTTCCCCTGATCCATTGAGCAAATGCTGAGATGGCCCCTTGATTTGATTCTGGACGTAAATGTAGCTTCACTATGCGCACGTTTTGTTAAACTTTCCTTTGCTTGTAGTGGTAGTAGAGCTTAGGGTGAGTTTCCATTTTGTTAACAACACAGAAAAATCAAATCTGTTCGTTCCTTTACCGTTAAAAATAAGTTTTCTATAATTTGGCAACGAAAATATCTAGTTTTTGAAATGTTAATCTCTCGCATTCTTAAATTTATTATTATTATTATTATTATTATTATTATTATTATTATTATTATTATTATTATTATTATTATTATTATTATTATTCATCTTTCAACTATTCATAGTGCCGACCTGGATGGCCGAGGTGGCTAAGAGCGAGTACCGACTCAGCGCTTCGGTCCGAAGGGTCGCGGGTTCGAGTCCCGCCTTGGACATGGCTGTTTGTCCCTTGACTTTGTATGTGTTGTCGCGGAGGGCCTCGCGTTCTGCTGACCCCAGATCAGAGGAGCCCGCAAGTGTGTTGGTCTAGTGTATGGTCGAATATGCGTCCCATCGGGGCGTAAAGGGTAACCGGCTGTCGGCTGGATAAAAGCCCTAGATAAACAAAAAAACAAAAAAAAAACATTCATAGTTAAACTGTGGGGAAGGGATTCTGAAACTCAAGAAAGCGTGCGCAAATGATTTTCTCCCCCATACGTCACATACAGTTTTTGACTAAATAAAATAAATAAATAAATAAATAAATAATAAAACAAGCAAAAAGCACAATTAATTTTTTTTTCTTTAGGTGTTTGCAAATTTGCAGCCACAGTTCTTGATGGCTCTCCAAGCTGGTAGTACGAGGCAGTGTCAGTAGATGTAGTTGGAGCTGAATAACAGCTGAAGTCGTAGGCTTCCGCGGCCGGAGTCATGTGGATGATCTTGGCTGTCCGGGTGACGCCGCGTCGAAGGCTGTGTTCACAACACAGCCTTCAACGCGGCGTCACCCGGACAGCCAAGATCATCCTCTGAACAACAGCTGATTGAAGATGGCGGTACAACTATGCAGATGCACCAAGGAGCAACACCGTGGAGTTATTAGATTTTTATGTAGTGAAGATGTGATACAGGTTGCTATTGTGACGTCGTCGTGGTGTGACGAACAACACAGACACGGAGTTCTTTGTACAAGTTTTATTTAATATTACTTCATGTACAATATTTACATCGTCCTCCGGAAACTACCGTTCCTGAGGCAAGCCGCCTCAGCCTGACCCAGCGTGCCCCAGCGTGCTAACCTGTAGCACCGCTCCTGGCATCTGCTGTAGCCACCCTCGCAACCTGCGACTCCCCCTTACGGATCAGCATCTGCCTCCGCACCGCGATTCGGCCCAAACTCGAATGCCCAATCGCCAACACTCCACCGGCGTCTCCAGCGAGGAGTCACGTGACAGACCTCACACGCTGAAGACCCGCGGACCGCGTCACCTCATTACCGAGGTTTTGGGCCGGGCGCACAAAGGGGTCCGCCGACCAGCTGCAGACGATCTGTCCTCACCCGTCCTTCTGCGCTAGCTGACCGCCGGATGTTCCCCGCTGGCTTCCACCCTCGGAGCGGCCGCTCCGGATGCACCGCCAGCCCCACATCTGGACCACCCCCTCCCACGCCTCGGCCCGCGCCTCGTGCGGTCCGACGACAAGTGAATGCTATGACGTTACACTATTCACCAGAGAATGAAGACGAAGTATGAGGACGCCTGTCTAACAGCGGCAAGTGTACGAGTGGTGTAAGAAATTCAGAGAAGGTACGACGTTTTGAGTGACATCCGAGCAAGTCTCGTTGTGTTGTGACAGATGAGTCTATACCATCTTCTGTTGGAAAAGCGATAATGACTTTATTTTGGGATACGAATGGTTGTATTCTGGAACAGTGCATGCTCCAAGGTACCACTGGAATCAGAGCCAACTTCTCTGACCTTCTCAAGAAACATTTGAAGACAGCAATACGCACAAAATGAGAGCGTTTGCTGAGTGTAGCTGTTTTTTTCAATATGATAACACCCGTCCGTATTCATCTCGTGCAACTATGAAAACAATCGACGACCTACGCTTCAAGTGCTTTCATATCTGCCATATTCGCAATCTTGGGAGCCGTCAGATTACCACATCTTAGGTTCATTAATGAGCAACTTGGACAGCAGAAGTCCAATGAAGATGTCCAATCGACGGAGTACGAGTGGCTACGACGTCAATCAAACTACGATTTCTTACGCGGTATGGAATAACTTCCTATCCGAGGGCGTATAGGAATGCATGAAGGAAAATAATGCACAAGCTAACATGCTCTCTGATGTAAAAACCGAGAGAGGTGGCTCAGAGCATCAACTGTCACTGCAGTGCCTCTGACCGGGAGGTCCTAGGTTCGAGTTCCGACATTGGCAAGATTTTCGACACTAGCTTGTCAGCTTGGTCGAATTCGGTCGCTGTCTGGAGGAGAATTCCAGAGGCCGGCTGCTCTGATTGGTAGTTTCCCGTGGTTTCTCCGGTCAACACCGGGCGAATGCTGGAGCAGTACCGTAACAAACGGGCCACTGACCGCGTTTCCTTCTTCATCCTTGTCCTATCCTCACCCTTTACACATACTTACACTACTATGCACTTCACTGCCACACATGCCAGAAGACCGGTTCGAAGTTTGGAGTTTGTCCCGGCTGGGGCGTTGCCCCGCTGGTGGGAGATACATGGTTGAGGGAAACCCCGCTAGCCGACGATAGGTCGGCGCCGAATCCCGCCATCCAGCGAGGGAAGATCACAGCCATCTCCTACTAACCAAACATGCACTACACTTACGGAACTGAAGACCTGAGTCGTTGACGCGCCCGGAATCACGAACGAGCCAACTTGAAGTAAAAAGATAAAAAAAGATACTTAAATTGTAAAATCGTAAAAAGATAATTGCATTCATTTCCATTTGCTTCTCTCTCGTATTTTTCTCAGTGTAGCTACCCTTTACATTTCTCCCCAAGCGGGCGACTGCTGGCGTCTGGATCTGGCCTGCTGGCGGCGGGGCCTGACCTCGGGGGCGGTCGGAATGTGGCGGCTGTCACCGCTGCCCCCGAGAGGGCGGGGCAGGAAGGCGGAGGGCTCCGCCCTGAATATTCATGAGTGGTGGACGCCGCCGCGGGTGGCACTGGGCATGGGGAGGGGGTGCAGGGGGTTGAAGGAGAGCTTTCACGTACGCCACTAGCCGGAGAGCGTCATGAGAGGCGATGACTGTGTGAAATGGCGCCGCCACATGCCGTGTTTAGTCAAAGCGCGCACGCTACGGGGATAAGAGCCGTTGTAGTTTGCTCGAATTTCTGTACTCGAGGAAAATTCCACTACCTGTCGTCTATTTATTTATTTATTTATTTATCGTATGGCATGAGTATTGGAGATAAGGCTCAATTGTTATTGTTCCGAAACGTACCACAGTCGTCATTGAGTCTTCTCGATGTCACATATGCATTACGATTGATTGATTGATTTTTTCGTGTTTCCGGACGCGTCAACTGCTTTGGTCATTAGTCCCATTAGTGTAGTGCATGTTTTTCCCGGGAGATGGCGGTGATCTTCCCCCGATGTATGGCGAGTTCCAGCGCCGACCTACCGACGGCTGGTGGGGTTTCCCCCTAACCAGGACTCTCCCACCAGCGGGGCACCGCTCCAGCCGGGACAAGCTCTAAGCTTCCGACCGGTCTCCCGGAATATGTGGTAGTATAGTGCATGTTAGTGTGTGTATGTGTAAGGGGAGAGGATAGGACCAGGAAGAGGATGCACAGAACATGCGCGGTCCGTGGCCCGTTTGTTAGGGTACTGCTCCGGCATTCGCCTGTTGTTGATCGGAGAAACCACGGAAAACTACCGATCAGAGCAGCCGGCCGCTAGAATTCTCCTCCAGACAGCGACTGTATTCGACCTAGCTGGAAAGCTAGTGTCGAAAATCTTGCCGCCATCAGGACTCGAACCTAGGACCTCCCGGTCAGAGGCGCTGCAGTGACATCAGATGATGTACTACCGCTCCCGGTTTGCATTAAGAGGATGTGACTCAGGTCATGCGATTGTTAGAGTAGAGCCTTTGTTGGGACTAGGAAGGAAGAGCCGGCTGGCATCCTAGTGGATTGGAACGTATCACGATTGCATCCCGCTGTCAACTTTTCGTAATCATTTTGCCTGCCTCCACAAAATGGCATAGCTCAACTCCATCCCACTCGGTTTTTCTCCTGACTAGAAGGAAGAGTTCGGCCAGGTGTCAATGGTTTCATTACCTCTCTTTGCAGAAAGGTTTCTTTCAACTTTAATTTTCTTTTAATCTGTTATTGCACTAGTAACATAGGAAGAGTAAGGAAAGCTTTTTATTAAGGAATTAAACTACTAAAAGTTCATTTATTAAAACTGAATTCTACGTATACTGTGGGCTGCGCCAAGGATGAAGGTGAAGGAAATCATGGTCTTCCCTTATAATATGCAGAATTAAAATAATTTTATTTTAGTTAGCACCCACAGTTCCAAAGATTCTTGCCACTACCGCGTTCAGGATGAAGTTGTGAGGGAAAACCGTCAACAGGATGCAATCAAGCGATTCTGGGTGGTGTGATGTACACCTGTGGGAGTTGTGCTGCAAAATGCGCCGATTAAGCCCGCTTTGACGAGAAAGGGGGCAAGGGTCATTTGCTAAATAGAGTTCCTAAGTAGAGCGCGTAAAATTCGTGCACTTGTTGACCGTTGCAGCGCGAGCGAGACACACGAGAACACAGACTTCGTGCATGCGCGATTGAACCATCTATCATCGTCTCCTATGTTATTTCAGTAGTACACGTATCTTTTGCGGCTCTGAAAGGATAGCAATGTTTACAGATGACATTTTTAAAGAAAGAAAAATTCTCGGAGACGTGACGAATTGCAATATGACTTTAAAAATATGAAAGATTAATTAAAAAGAACTTATATAAATTTGATATATTCATCAAATGCAACCCGCAACACTCGTCCGGAATTTTAATCTATATAGTTAAATAACTCCTAAACTAAAATATTGAGGCCTAAGGTCTCGCTTCTAAGGCCCTTGACGCCTACGGCCTGAGTCATCAAAGAAACGTTTCTCACACCGAAAACTACAGGATAAGATACCCTTGAACAGTCTATTACATTTTGCAGGTCCGATGCGTCTCGATTCTACCCCACCTGTTCAGAGCCTGTAGAATCTGCAACTGTATGTGAAATTAAACTAATTACTTGTTATTATACGCCATTGAATTACACAGGTATACCTCTCGGCTCGATAATAAAGTTAAATAAGAATAGTTCTTTCTTTAAAAAGGGTGTATTATATTGTTATCAATTACAAAGTGAGATACAGAGCAAGTGACGGAGGATGACGATAAGAGGGTCTTGAAGAAAACGATATGTCTTAAAAAGGAAATGGAAAAATAGGGAAGAGGGAGGGGTTTAACATGCGAGAGTTCTGGCACGGGGACGCTAGTACATATTATCGCTGTTCAGAAAGCATCGGGTAGTCCAATGCGAGCTAAGGGTAGTAATTGCTGAGAAATCTGTTGTGCCTGCGTAAGTAATTTGTTTCATTGGTTTCCTTGTATGCTTTCTTACATGAATTGTGAATGTATTTTTGGTTGCTAAGTCTGCCTATTAAAAAGCTCGGATGTTTTTGTAGTGGCATTCAGTGTCGTCATCGTCCTCATCTGTAACGTCAGCAAAATGTGTGGTGCAATATCACCTAGTGTAATGAACGGCAAATTAATTCATGCATGATGTCAGGGTTGGGGGTTGCAAATATGTGAGAAACATGCAGCAACCTCAAATTTAAACAAAATACTATTTATCAGCTATTCATCATTTGGTATAAGCCTTTGGGAGATGGCATAGTTGCCGTTTTTCCGAAAACAAACCCAGTCGTTTTCCAGTCTCGCCGATGTGAAGCATGTGTTGAGAAGAAACGGGAAACTGTGTGAGACGATGTGGTCATTAATGAGAATTGAGATAAGTAAGATAAGGAGAACGAAGCAAAATATGAACATCGAAGGAACTTGTTGCGAAACAGGTTTGTCGACCATAAATTCCACTTGGTGTCACCTGTATTTAATATGCCGCACACATGTTTACCTCACTTAACAATTGCCAATAGATTATTGACTGCCAGTACATTGTGAATTTCTCAACGGTGAAAAAGATTGGATTCACATCATGTTAAATTTCGGTAACATAGAGGGAAACAGGTTTAGAAATGAGCAAGTGTCTTCCCTAAGCCTTATAATAAAGGTACATTAACTACCCCGTTATGAAAAATTAGAATAAGTTTCAGAAAACCTTCTATCTACAATGAGTATTAGTGAATGGGAAAATAGTTCAAGTTACTTGCACTTGTCGGAGTAGCCCATAATCATGTAATGTGTATGAGAGAGGATAAGAGAACCGTATTAGGGGCGGATTAAGGGGCGAATTTCACTGGCATTATTTCGTTTCACATGCTGTTACTTGTTTGAAGCACGAAAATAGGGAACACCCAACGTCCGCGACAGACTTTATTTTGGTAATGGTGCTGAAGGGCAATTAAATAAACCCCTCCATCAGTGGGGGAACGGGACGGAAAGTGGAGTGCAGGCTCCGGATAGAGCAGCCGGCGGCTATTACTATCCTCGGGGATTACTGCCGTATAAACTGGTAGAGACGTTTACAGTAGCGCGCGCTGTCCTGACGCGTCCTTTGAGGAACTAAAAGAGAGACGGCTGCCGACGGTAATGAGATGAGAGGCGGGCTACACGTGGGCTCGCGAGACAAGCCCGGCGGAAAAGACCGCAGTGAAGTTCGCACTTTATAGAGCTATGGTTCCTTCATGTACGTATTATTATTATTATTATTATTATTATTATTATTATTATTATTATTATTATTATTATTATTATTATTATTATTATTATTATTATCATTATTCTTATTATTATTAATATTATCATTAATATCATTATTATTATTATTATTATTATTATTATTATTATTATTATTATTATTATTATTATTATTATTATTATTATTTACGTTTAAACATTGCTGATTCACAGGAAGACCTGGTTTTCAAACCACAACGGGCTTTTCGCCAAGTGTGTTATTTGCTATTTATTTAATAATTAAAATTTAGAAAGTTCCAAACAATGCGGCAAGTATTTAAGATGACAGACATCTGCATTAATTTTAAAAATCTTGGAGGGATATCAAGTTTTTTAAGGGTTTCTTTGACGTGTTTTTATATAAGGCCATTACTGGTGATAATTATTGGGAAAATGAATACTTGGTCCTGTTTCCATTGATCTTTGATTTGATATTCCAGAGCGCTGTACTTCCTTATTTTTTTCAGAGAATACATTTGCATGTTCCTTTGGGAAGGGACTTCAATATCAATAAGAAAAGTAGATTTGGGCACCTTGAGAATTATCACAATATCTGGCCTGTTATGTTCTAGAGTCGTGTGCCTCAGAATTGTGCGATCGAAATAAATTCTGACCTTTTAATTTTCCAACACAGGTTTGTATGTGTAGTAATGGGCATGATGAGCACTAAATTTATGGTTGGTTACAATTTGTTTGTGTATAATGGAAGCGATCTGGTTATGGCGCATTGTGTAATCTGTCTGTGCGAGTGTTGCACATCCTGAAATGATGTGATCTATATTTTCTGTCCACACGTTACATCTGCGGCATTTATCAGATTGAACCTTGGGACCTTTTCGAACTTATTTTCTGTAGTTTCGGATTGGAATAACTTCATCTTGTATGGCTAGCCTGAAACCCTCCGTTTCACCACCATATTATTATTATTATTATTATTATTATTATTATTATTATTATTATTATTATTATTATTATTATTATTATTATTATTATTATTATTATTATCATCATTATTATTATCATTATCTTCGAGTGGCTCAAAGACAGCATGCTAGCTTTCCACCGTGCTAGATTCGATAAATGGTGAGGACAAAAATATAGCTGTTACTTTCCAGTCGTCTCAGTTTCTGTAACTAAGTGACGAAGAAAAGCTCAAGTAGACAGAGATTGAAAGTTACGGTGAAGGGAATATGCCATGTTCGCCACTTGCCTGTCTTATCCTCCATGCGTGGAAATTAAACTAGGCCGTGACATGGGGACACCCTTCGCAGGCCGGGAAAGTCGGAGAATTGTGTCACATGCCAATGCCATGCATTATTATTATTATTATTATTATTATTATTATTATTATTATTATTATTATTATTATTATTATTATTTCAAATATTAATTCCAGTGTATTTCTATTACCCAGGAAATCGTCACATTTTTACCGTGCAATATTTGTGCTATTTAAAACCGCGTATAGTGACACAAGCTTCTCTATACTTGCTATTCTTCTCTATTGTTTTGTCCATAGTTCCAATGGAGAGTAAGCAGATCCTGTGGGGAGGTCCATCTGAGCGGGCGAATATGCAGACATCTCTCTCCTCCCGCGCCCCTTCGACTGCTGCGCCATCTGGCGGGCTGTCATCGCTTTCCACATCTCCTAGCACCGCTTTATTCAGTCTTGACGTACATCAGATCCGAACTTACGTATTCATTCACGCTTCCCTGAAGACAGATTTAGATCATCATAATATCCCAGAAAATTCGATGAATCGCTAGAAAATAAGTTGATAAACCCTCAACTTGTTTTCAAAAGTCGTGATTTTTTAATGTGCATCATCTATTTACTGTTTCATTTAATTGTTTAATATATAATATTTAAAAAATAAAAATGCGTTGGAGAAAACAGTGATATTAAGAGTAAAACTCAGTGTTTCTAACTATAAAGAACAACAAGTATGTGTTATTTTTATAATGTATTCATTGTTTGAACCAACGATTCTGATTTTTTCAACTAGGTCTCGGTAATCCTAGCTCCAACTACAGTCCAAGATAGGGCTCTTCCTAAAAACATTGATCATTTTCTTAAGCGAGCAAATTAAACTCGTCCTCAACACGTACGCGAGTGGTATGTACAAATTAAATGAGTTAATTCAGTATACAAGTTTAATTCGTTCTGAAACTTTTCTGGAATTGATTTTTTTGGGGAGAGAAACGCCCTAGTAGAAGCAGTTTACTCTCCACTGAATAAAATTATTAATGCAAACCTAAAACATCTAACGCAGCCGTCTAGAGCGTCCTCAGTTAGGAAATATTCCAAAAGTCATTGTATCCCAGTCCACGACCTTGAGGAACATGTAAATACTATTTCAAACAGGAAGGGAATAAATTTTAACAAAATCTGATGGGGTCGGCTCGCAGCCATAAATGGAGATGGTGGCTGCGGTGAGCTCCAGTTGTTACGGGAGTGACTGCGCATAGATCATAGTGAACTGTGAATACCTGCTGCCAGTACTTGGAATATTCCACTTAAATAAATGGTAACCTTTGATATTGTGGTACATCTGGCATTTGGTAGAACTGTTTCCTTTCTTGGACATATTCCTGATATTTTATAACACTGCTTTATGCCTGCTTACGAGCTAAACTGTCGCAACGGCCTTTATTTTATTATTAAAATCACACACACACACACACACACACACACACACACACACACACACACACATATATATATATATATATATATATATATATATATATATATATATATGGTGGTAACAGAATAATGGGAATCAGCAGTAAATTATCGATAAACATGGTGAAACCATTTTGAAATGCAGCAACTTATGCTTCTCCCTACCATTACCCATGATAACTATAGCCAGTTGATCGCCGCCGCCAAAGAAACCTTACATCGGCGATTATCGCGTTCGTACCAGGAAAGTGAGTGGTTAATGTTAGAAAGAACTCTTAGAAAAAAGCTCTTATTCACGTCAACTTCGAGATTCCTGAAAGTATTAAAATTGTTGTAAGGGAATTTCTTCAGCAAATTATTTAATACCAATTTCGTGTAATTTTATAGTAAAAATGTACTTGTGGGGTAATGGTGGTCAGTGGTTCTCATTATCTGCAGAGTGATTGCCAAGGCCCCAAACAAAATAATTTATTTATTTCAATGAGTTTGATTGCTCGTAAATGTCCAGAAATCGCAAACTAACTACCAGTCAAAGAGAATGATCACTAGCACAGTTCGCTACAGCAATTAAGCAATGATTGAAGGTGTCAGGTCCGCAGAGAAGTCCGTATCCATGGTATCCCATTTAGCACGCTACAGAAGAGTTGCAAACCTCTAAAATGTTTGTAAACTACTGATAGTTTTATTTTGCTTCATATTCCTTTAGTGACTCCCATTTCTCACATCGAGACTCCCATTACCCACATGTGGGGGTAATGGTGGTCAAATGCAAATTTTTGGAAATTCGATATTTGAGAGGGTTTAATGTATTTTTGATTAATTTTCGTGATGCAAACACAAGCTAATAGCTAGTATAAAACATAACAATAATTAATATAGAATAATAATTAATAAGAATAATTTATACTGATTTATATTGAAAAAACAGAAAGTGACTCTCATTGCCCCAGCTTTCCCTACGTGTATTTATTGATTGTTTTGCACATTTCGACCATTTTATTTTTATTCCTCCTTCAGGACTTTTTTCTCGCTGTACAAACGACAAATTTCTTTTTCGCAACTTTGTTACAGCAATGCGAATGTGTGGAAAGTGAACGAATCATTTCAGAAATGTTTCATGTAAAATAAATTATAAATTTTGTACCAATGATTGGTTGAGTGTTATTGGTCGTGTAGACAGTATACATAGTAGTAAAGGTTGTCAAACTGTACTACAATGGAGCTTCATTTGCTGTCCGCAGGAGACTTCTAGCGGCCGGCTGCTCTGATCGGTAGTTTTCCGTGGTTTCCCCGATCAACACAAGGCGAATGCCGGAGCAGAATAAAATAAGTATCATTCGTATTTTAGTTTGATTGTTTTTCTAAAAACGTTTCGTTTCTGATATACGGAAACGGGAAGTTCCGATTCACGACGTCACTAGATTACTATCACATCTCGTTATCTTATCGCGTTTATCGCCTAACAATGCATGGGGTGACATAAACGCATTATGTACATCACCTATAATATACAATAGTTCATAATTAAATCGCTAGAAGGCGTTTATGATCCGAAAAACATTATGTTACAGTTGAGTTACACTATGCAATAAAGGGCACGATTAGCAAGATATTCGAACGAGTTTGGTGGAACCGGCCCATGGCGCCGAAGTTCCTATCAGAGGTATCCCGTACGCACGACTTGCGTGGCGCCGCTCGCAGCGTTGGTGAAGGCGCGGGCTTGAGTCGAGAGCGGGGGGCTACGAGACAAGCGCCTCCATTAGAAGCTCCCACACACATTACTCAAGCTCCCTCTTCTTCCCCCCTGCCTCGCAATTCAACTGCCCGCAGCGCCTCCTAATGAACACGGCTCGCCTCGAGCGCTCCTAGGGAGCGCGCTGGGAACTACAGCTGCCTCGCCACGATCTTCCTAAGCACAATATAGTGCGAGGAATATATTGTCCAAAACTCCTAAGAATGGGGCTTGAATTTGCAATATGGCATCTGAACCAGTTTCCACTGAAACAGCCAACTTATGGAACTATGAATCACAACACACTTGTCTTAAAGCAGTTGTTTTCTTCACTGCCCATGCTGTCTGTCTTGTATGACTTTTCATTATGTAATAATCCTTCAGCTTTGACATTAATTATTATTAAATATCTCGTCTTTAAAATAGTATGATCATTGAACAATAAATCTAAATAAGAAGAATGTTATAAAGTGAAGAAATTTTTACTTGAAAAAATACTTTTTAACATGTTGTCCACATTTAAAGTGGTAGTTTATACAGTATTTTAGTATGTTTCTGACATCAAACACAAAGTAATATCGCCAAAAGTAGTAATATTTTTAATAAATTTATTTTCAGGCAATACCTTCAAAGTATTTTAAACATGTTCTAATTCAGTGATATCACATATTATGTGAAAAGACACATAATTAAATATTTATTGTATTTATTATGGTTAATAAACCTTTAAAAAGGGAATGGTATTTGAAATATTTCAATTAAAATGAAAAGTGATGTGTGTGTGTGTGTGTGTGTGTGTGTGTGTGTGTGTGTGTATGAAAGTATTCTATGGCGTTCCTTTTTTTTGGTGAGTTGGTAGTTTCTAGGTTTTTATATCTGTGTATGAAACTTTGAACTGAGTTCACTCTCACCTACAAACATAAAATAACTTAAGAAAACATTTCAGTAACATTTCAGTAACAAACTATTTATTACTATTTCGTATTAACGATCATTGGCAACAATGGATCTCTAATTAAGGAAACTTCTCGTATATTCAGTTAAAAAATTTGGAACTGGAAACAAGATGATTTTTTTTCCTGAAACAATTTTACCACCGTGATGTCACAAGTGTGTGGATAACGAGTCCTTTCTTCCACTAATCCTTTCTGTATCTCGCGATACACTTTCACAGTGCCCTTTAGAAGTGATCTCTGAATTCTTGTGATTTTTATGGGTACTATTGAGAATAGGCACAGTTTGGATGATTAGATGGATCTAACTATTTCTAATTTTAAAATAACTCAATATAATGAAATGGAACGAATAATAAATTAATTGCCTAAAAATGAATTAAAAGAATCTCAAACTAAAATTACGGAAATTCAATAAATTATCAATAAATAAATAGCTCATGTAAATAGTGTATAACTAATAAATTTCCGTAAAAATAAAGACTATTGTAGGAAATACAGGTAAATCAGCTAAACATACACAATAACGAAATGGCCAATAATACCAAACAAATTGTATTAAATAGACTATTTAAATTAGTTTAATTAAAATAGGAATCAACAATGCGCAACTAATTATTTACGGTTCAAAATGGTTAGAACGAGAGCTTAATCAACCACTACAGAACGAATATGGCACAACACAAAGGAAATTAGTACTTAAAAAACTATTTAAACTAGCTTTACTAAAATAGCTTGAAATAAACAAAGCAACATGCGCTATCAGACAGAAAGAACAAAAAATACAACGTAAAAACATGGAAAGAAGTAAATCGAAGCAGTGAAATACTAGCACTACTCAGGTACACTGTTTAAATGTTCACAAAAACTCTGAAAGTTTAAATTTTTTTATTTGCAAACATAAATAAAAAACAAGTCTCTGTATGCATTATTGAATGCATCGGATAATTCTGAAAGTATTGGCAACAACAATTGCCAGCAGGAAACGAACGAAAATACCGTGTGTCGCTTGTGAACACATATGTCCATGCGGCAGTGACATTTTTCGAAAGTTGCATTTTAGTTCCCTTTTTATAGCTACAACTGTAGGATGACACAAAATGTCGCTAATACGCGAGGTAGGCTTTCTGATATTCATAATTTATAATTTATATATCTATGTAAAGTGTGTCCCACCAACTATATAGGCCACCCTGATAACTTTCCAACAGTTCACGATATATGAATGAAATTTTCGCCCAACAATGACGAGTCATGGGGCTAGTAATGCACTGTAGATATATTATTCCGAATATTTTTAGTTTTAGAGAAATTTATTCATCTTTCATTTTTTAAAGTGAACTATATATTTTCTCATTAGCAATGAATAATTTATAAAATGAGGAATACAAAGATGCGTCATTTGTTAATATTTTGATTGTAGATAAGCAGAAATATTTGATCTACTTAGGATTTAACATCCGGTGGTAGATTTATAATTGTTTGAAGTATTACAATGAAAATATAATAAATACTGTTTCTATTAATTAGATAGTTGTGATATAGATAACTTCTAATATATAAGTAAATAAAACGTGTTATCCAATATCAAATATATATTTAAGCTTATTATCTTTTCGATCGTGTAGCTATCATCATCAGAGCTCATTTGCAGCGTCTGTGGGGAAAACGAAGTTCTTGTCAGATATAAATTGTAGCATTGTTTATTCTAGAACTAATTAATAAGATGAAGTGATAACACAATTGAGACTCACTACCTTTCATTTAAAGAAGAAATCACCAAATTTGGTTGCGTCAAAGCTCAAATTTTTCTCTACACGAAAGTGTTTTAAATACAGGTGAGTGGCCAAGTGAAAATGGTTCGGCCGATGGTTTGACGAATGGTTTAAATTTATCAAGGTAGTAAGTTTCTAGAATTAGTAGGTGGATGTAAAAGTAATAGCTATTTAGGGTTGCTTTGAAAGGTGATGCATGTATAAATGATCTGGATTGCCAGGGCTGCTCTGATTCCTTCCTTCAGAGGCTAAGCAAAGCCGTAGGACCGTTGCTCTGATCTCTGGATCGACGCACCTCGTACGCAGAACGCTGGAACTTGTGTTCGAGGACGAAACAATGCTCGAGAGAGCAAATGTAACGCCTTACAAGACTTCTGTGCCTGCGCTGTAGTGAGTCGTCTAAATATTCTGTCGTAAAGGGCTAAGGCAGCCCTGAGGAAGACCACGACAAGACGGTCAAAACATCGGCAACACAACCTTCGACGCGGCGTCACCCGGACAGCTACGATCATTTACATGACTCTGGCCGCGAAAGCATATGCCTTTACGTGATGGGTGTATCCCAGCTCTTCGCGAGATGATGGACACGCATGATGAAACCCCTGCGGAATTCTCTGCGGAAAATTCATCAACGGTGTCCCGGACCTCATTATTGTTTGCGAATTGCCTTCTCTTTGGGGTTCAGTTTGGATCCTTTTCAGGCCGAGTTTGCGTTCGAGATAACACGGCTCTTTACGACAGAATATTTCAAACACTCACCACAGCACAGTATGGACCCTGCGTGGTCTATCACACCACACAAAAGACATGTTCTATCAGGGGGTGTTAACCCCGGAGTGGGCACCTGAGCTTTAGCTCTTATCCTCACCTCACCCCCCGTAGTCGCAAGAGTACGCCTACGCGCCGGTATTCGGATTCCGCCGAAACGCAGTTTGCCCTCACGGTAACCTCCCCATTCAATGCCTGGGTCGGGCCGCCCTGCCAGATCAGAGCTACTAGCTATCCAGGCTAGTACCGGAGTCTAAACAATGCGCCATTCTCATGCGCCGGGAACAAGTTCCCTCGTCTATGCCCAGAGTATCGGGCCACTGCCATGACGAATCCGAGAACCCAACTGGAGGCCACCTGGACTGAGGTCCAGGCGGTTCAGAGCCCCCATCCCTTCTTCCCACTGCTTACCGCCAGCTGTTGACGTGGGTAACGCCGGAACCTGGATAATCTGACGGGTGGGATCTAGTTCCCCGCCGGACTTTAAAGTGGGATCTGAATAACTCCCACAAGCGTCCTTCGCCCGATCCTGCCCAAAGGTCGACGTGCCATAGGCCCAACTGCGGGTAGCGCGGCGAACCCGACTACCAGGAGCTTAGCATCGCCTGCTTACTGCCTGCACCTTCAAGCTAACGACGTGAGTGGCGCCGCGAGACTCAGGGTCCGGGTGGTCGTCTACGACACTCCACCAGAAACCACGACAACCTATGCCATCGTGATCCCCCATGCAGGGTCACTACAGCACAGACAAAAGAGTGCTGCAAGGCGTTCCATTTGCTCTCTCGAGCGTTTGTTTCATCCTCCAGCACAATTTCCAGCGTCCTGCGCTCGCGGTGGACCGATCCAGAGATAAGAGCAGCAGGTCTAACGCGTCGCTTAGCTTCTGAAGGAAGGAATAGGTAACATGTCAATGTCATCTGCGATAGTGTTGCGAAACTACGAAAAATATTCCATTTATTGTAGATAGATTTACTAATTATATGAATGGGCGAGGAAATTTATTGAATTAAAGGATGCTATAAGGCTTCATTTTTGAAACTATGTATTATAATTGTTTCTAAATAAATCTTGCTATTTTCCAATGTATGATTTATTAGCTACTATTTAAATTTCTTTTAGTTGCTGAATTTACAGCAGGAATACAAAAGATGTATTCCTAATTTTTCACATAATATTTACTTGATCAAACTTTTAACTTGCTTTATATTTGATTTTGCATTTTATACTGTAAATGTATCATAAGTAAATACAGAGAGTCGCAAGGTAAATCGTCTCCTGTAGGATTGTTGCACTGCGCACTGTGACAGACGCGATTCCGCTATCACGGCCAACCTTCCGTGTCTGCAAAACGATATCAAATGATGTTATTCGGCTGAAATGACCAGTTCAAAGGGCACAGAAAAACTTTTGTTAATTTATGAATCAAAAGCCCCGTGGACTTGTGTAGACCCTGTGTAAACCTTCTATTCTATTCTTAGATATTTTAAGAAGAAATTTTCGAAGAAGTATTTGAAATGAGTTACTGCTAATGTCTGCCAAACATCGCTTTTAGTATTCTGTCATTATATTATCGGAACAAATTACGATTTTAAATTAGCAGGTGTTGATTGGGTTCCCTGGCCATGTTTAGGAGGTTTCAGCCGACGATGTAACTTTCTTGTGATTTTTAAAACGAATAAAATGAATTATTTACTTTGAATTATTTTATTTAACATTCCTTACATTAAAGAATAAAAACTACAGAACAACACTACACTTCAGCAGTAACACTATATTTTCTGATTTGCACAATGGAATGCAAAAATATATAATATAATATTATTTTGTATATTATATAAAATATTGGATGTTGAGGTGCCATACCATCAACACCAGGTGAATGACGGAGCAGTACCCCAACAAACGGGCCACGGACCGCGCGCGATCTTTCCTTCCTCTTCCATGTTCTATCCTCACCCTCCACACACACACACTTACACTACACTTACCACAACACGCACTACTCTACCACACATACCGGAATACCGGCCGAGGACTTAGAACTTGTCCCGGCTGAGGCGGTGCCCCTCTGGTGGGAGTTACCTGATTGGGGAAAACTCCGCTAGCCGACGGTAGGTCGGCGCCGGAGCTGGCCATCCAGCGCGGGAAGACCACCGCCGCCGCCACCGCCTCCCCCCGAACAAAACCTGCACTACACTTACGGGACTAGTAATCATTGTAGTTGACGCGCCCGGAATCACCAACAATCAATCAATCAATTGTGCGTCGGAATGTTGTTCTGACGTAATTCCCTTTTACACGTCGCTGACCCTCCCATTGAAATAGATTGTTAACCGTTGCCACGCAACGTTTCAACCGAGGGCCGCCTGCACAGATTCCGGCTCGTCACTCACGCTGTGTCTGCGCCGTTGGTTTGTTTTTTTCGAGTGCGCGCTGCCGCCAATATCTCCGCTTGGCTGCGCGCGGAGCCATCGCTTTCGCTGGAGTGCACATCGCCGGAGCCCCCCCCCCTCGACCTTCGCCCTCCGACTCCGCAGAGCCCATGTTGCGCGCCGATGACCGCACTTCGGACACAGTACAGTCGGAGCAGCTACTCCATGGATCACAACAGTGGGGTATGTATGTTCCCTGGCACCCAAAGCATGCAGGGAATTGCCAACAGAGCCATATTTTACTCTTAAAAGGGTCCTGAACATGGCTGGCTCTTAATAATTTTGAAATATTGAATTGATTGATTGATCAGTATGTTTGGGCGCGTCATCTTCTAAGGTTATTAATTGGTCCCGAAAGTGTCGTGAATAGTTTTATTAGAGTAGTATATGGTATTATTATGGAGGCGGTGATCGTCTCCTACTGGATGGCGAGAACTGTCGCCGACCTACATGTCGGCTTGCATTTTTTCCCCCAACCAGGTATCTCCAACAAGCGGGGCAACGCCCCAGTCGGGAAAAGTCCTAAGATACCGACCGGTCTCCGGGTATGTGTGGTTGTGTAGTGCATGTTAGTGTAAGTATGTGTGTAAGAGGAGAGGATAGGACGAGGAAGAGGAAGGAAAGATCGCGCGTGGTTCGTGGAGGTTTGTTAGGGTACTGCTCCGGCATTCGCCTGGCGTTGATCGGAGAAACCACGGAAAACTACCGATCAGAGCAGCCGGCCGCTTGAACTCGCCTTCAGACAGTGGCTGAATTCGACCAATTCGTCTATCGGGTGTCGATAATCCACCGTCGGGATGCGAACCCTATGACTTTTCAGTCAGAAGCACTGCAGTCACATCAGTTGATGCTCAAGACCACGTATGCCAGTTTGAAATATTGAACACACACACATTAATTATATATATTTAAAATTAATATGAAATAGTGTATAAACATTCCAATTTCAAAACTAATATTAAAATATGTTAAATATTTATAAATTGAAATATTGTGTAAAAATATCTGATGCTTTTATCTAGCGAGGACACTAAGAAAGTGTTTTGCCTGTCTATCCCGATTGCAACCTTCTTATGTAATAATCCGTCTCTAATCTCTCATTGTTCAATTGTGGATTGTGAGGCAGCACTTCCCCATGCTCTAGCTCCCCTCAAAACTAATATTTTATTGTGAAATGTCATTGAAATTAGGGAATCGTTTGGTAAAACAGCATATAAGAGAAACATGAGGTAATGTAGCTAATAGCTTTGCAGTCGTACTACCTCTGTATTTGATTTTGCTATCGATTGTAAATAAAAGAATTTATTACTCTATTACACATGTATCGTTGCACCGTTGTTGCATCACGTGAACGTTGTAAGTATAGTCCAATTGTAATGCACGAATTATTAGAATGTTTGTAATTATTTTCATTATAGCTCACGAACAACTTTAATCTGATCTCTTCCGATTTAAAAACAATGTTATAGATTGTTTTCTCATCTGGAGAATTATTCATTAATGTAGTTATGTATAAATAATAATATATTAATGTGTTTATTTCTCTAAACTTATATGCTCACAATTTACTCTTAGGAACTGCAGCCCAATGTTTCTTGAAAAAGAAAGAAATATTAATGCAGTTTTGTCAATTAGCATGCACTCCGCCCAAGTACATTTTAAAATTAAATTTGTCAAATATTCCTGTGGGAACAAATTGAAAATACAATTTTATTAAAAAAGTTAGTTCTTCATGACCATATTTCTCCGTCTTTTTCGCTGTGAGATAGGTTCTCTTCTGGATAGAAATCACGTAAATTTTGGTACCCAAATATAACTTTGGTTCGATCTCAAAAACCAAGAAGACAACGAGAAAAAGGAATTTAGCTGTAAATTCGCCTCGTTAATTAATATTCCGCTTACGCCAGTAGAAGTTGCAAGAAACCCTCGGAATAACTTCAGTGGCTGAGAGTCGCCCCAACGTAATTATTTTGTGGAATTTCAGAGCTGTCACTCTCGAGATTTACATTCCAACATTCAAAGCGCATTACTTGCTTGTTTTACTTCGCGGGTTTTTGGTAGATATATTTACATACTGTGCCACATACGTTTCAAATAAAATCAGCCATGGTTTCACTACAGGCTTTCGTCATGTAGGAAAACTCGGAGTTCATCTTTATAAAGAAAAACACACATCTCTACACATGGACGCAGGACAGATATGGCCACGTTCGTTTCCCTACAAATTGGGTAAGATGTATAAAAAATTAAATAAACAAACTATTGTGACAAAATACAATATATTTTATTAAAGTATTAGATATATAACAATTTCCTTCCCAAAAGTAAATACTGTTAAAATTCAAAATAGTATTCTACTGGCTTTAAAGTCCCACAGTCTAGAAAAGTCACAGCAACATTAGAACAATCTAAAGGGCCATTCAAAAATTAAATATGCAAATATGTTATCTTTACACCTCTCCCTTCTGTGACACAACTTGTAATACTGGCAATGTATGCGGTCCATGGCCCGTTTGTTAGGGTACTGCTCCGGCATTCGCCAGTTTTTTCGGCGAAATTACGGAAAACTATCGATCAGATGCAGCCGGTAGATAGTAGGAAATTGAGGAAAGGTATTTTGTACACTTTTGTGTTGCTAAAATTAAGTTCTTTAATTCATTTCTGACAAATAACCATTTATAAAGTACTTGCTTACCCTACATTATTTTAAATGATCAAATGTAAAACTGCCCTTTTTCACATTTGATATTGCTTTGAATTGGCCAAATCTCCTCCTAACATCAGAAATGATGGGAAAAGTGTTAAATCTTACAATAACTTTTGGAGTTAAATACAAATCTATTTCAAAATCCAATTTACCACTTAAAATTGAAAATGATCTTCCGAAAACGAATTTGAAAGAATAAAATATGGATCATATTGCAAATGAAAGGCTAGAATATGCAACAATATATAAGTACTACTAAAATACGTCGAAATATGAATTATGGGAATGGTGACATATGCAAATATGAATTTACCTAATCACTTCACAAAGCCAAATTCGTAAACATATGACACACATATGCTTGAAACTAATGATCAAAAAGACACTATCAATCCTATACTTTTATATTGTTTTAATTTGTTTTCATCCTGTCTTTAAGTTACACGTATCGTCATAATGGATATGACAGTCGTTCAATAAACAAATATTCCCCCCCCAACGATGCCATAGAGAATTTCTTTGTAGGAGTGGTTAGAGTATTGGTCTTTCAAACCTTAGAGGTCGAGTCGACCCTGACTGAAGTGCTTGTATTAACGAAGAGCGGAAAATTCACCCACCTAAATTCGCACGCCGTGCTTGCGGCATGTCAAATAATTCTTTCTGAATGTCCCGCAAAATTAAATCTTCGGACAACTCCCGTCTTAATTGGATCCCTTATTTGCCTGGCGGATTGGAATAACGGATGTTATTTTCGTCGTTGTTGGGCGTTTGCTGGCGGTGAATATGGGTGTCAAAATTTTCTGGCAGCGCGGAAAGCCAATACCACGTCAATTAAAAGTTTCTCAGAACATTTCAGCCCGTATCGAGGATGAATGGGACTCCCCGTGGAGCAAAAATAAACAACAAATCCATGCCAAAAAAAAAAAAAAACCTACTCGTGAAATTCTCAAATGAATGAAGGATAAAGCAAACTTTCTTTGAGAATTCATGTAACACGTTCATGTATTAGATCGTTGCCCTATATGGCGTTGCCCAGATGCTGCGTAAATACCCTTTAAACCAACATCAATAAAAACCTTTTAAATGAATGTATTTAGGTGTGTTATCTTGTTTATTTAATTGTAATGGCATTCTGACCTCAATGAAGCAGACATTAAACTATTTTGTTAACAGTTTATTTCATTTATTGACGTTTCGACCCTAATTGAGGTTTATTTAAAAACTATGTTGTCCATGTTGGTAGAAACCACATCATACATAAGCAGACTTTTATTAAAATAATTGTTAATGTTATAAAAAACACTGGTTAAATATGTACAGCCGCGATGATCATTTGCTCAACTAACATAGTACGACAAGTCGTTTCTGAATTAGTTACAGGTTCATCTGAGTTTACAGAAATAAATTGTTAATAAAATATTTTAGTGTCTGTTTTTAAGTGAGAAAATCATTACCATTAAAGAGCCAATAACTACACTTTCTAACTTTAGTGAAACGCATGATGTATAATCAAATTTACAATATTGAGATAGAAGATCTGTTATAATCTGTACACCCCACGTTGTGCCGTGGTCATCCGTGATTTTTGACTTTCAAAAATTTGGGTAAACTACTGTTTAGTCAGGTTGCTTTTGATTGATTGATTGATTGATTTTTTCGTGTTTCCGGGCGCGTCAACTGCTTTGGTCATTAGTCCCGTTAGTGTAGTGCATTATTTCGCGGGAGATGGAGGGTGATCTTCCCCCGCTGGATGGTGAGATCCGGCGCTGACCTACCGTCGGCTAATGGGGTTTCCCCCTAACCAGGACTCTCCCACCAGCGGGGCACCGCCCCAGCCGGGACAAACTCTAAGCTCCCGACCGGTCTCCCGGAATATGTGGTAATGTAGTGCATTTTAGTGTAAGTATGTGTGTAAAGGGAGAGGATAGGACAAGGAAGGGGAAGGACAGATCGCGCCCGTTTGTTAGGGTACTGCTCCTGCATTCGCCTAGTGTTGATCGGAGAAACCACGGAAAACTATCGATCAGAGCAGCCGGCCGCCAGAATTCTCCTCCAGACAGCGACTGAATTCGACCTAGCTGAAAAGCTAGTGTCGAAAATACTGCCGCCGTCAGGACTCGAACTTAGGACCTCCCGGCCAGAGGCGCTGCAGTGATATCAGTTGATGCCCTGAGCCACCGCTCCCGGTAGTCAGGTTGCGCTTTGTTGCGGTAGTCAGTTCAGTAACAATCGCCACAATGCAGCAATTGATTCTTGATCTCTTAAAAGCATTCATACCAAATTTGGGAACAATCATTCAAGAGGTATTAATTTTTTTGACACAAACGGTTGTAACGGGAATTTCACTTTTAAATAATAGATTATTGCATGGAACTATTGATGAAATTTGTACAATGCTATAACCTAACTTACTAATATAACTTACTAATTGGTAGATAATGTGTAAAACGAGGCGCTTCATTAACTTAGTGACACTTGTTTTTTACTGCGCTTTTCCAAGTTTCATTCTGTCTTCATAACTTTTAAAGGAGGGTTTCCCAACCTTTTTCTTGCATTTGACCCTTTTGAAAATTATGGTTTGTTCATCTCCCTTCACTTGTTGGTAATATACAGCATACAAAAATATCATAATACAAAACATCCAGGTTACTGACTTAAAGATAACTAGGTAATTAATATGAACAAGATTTGGTAGAAATTATTAAATTAAAAATTGTATTATTACTATTTTTAATCTTACTAATATAAACAAATTAAAAAATAAAATAATAATTTATAATTGCGCTAGAGTTGTATTTTATTAATGTGAATGATATGAAATTCCAAAAGACCAGAGAATGTGTAATTTTATTAGGTGTTTTGTAGCTTTACATAAGTGAAATAATAATAATAATAATAATAATAATAATAATAATAATAATAATAATAAAATGCATAAGTATTTTGTAACCAATAGAATCTTCATCTTTATTATACCAATTAGTCGTCAATGTATACTTGGATTTTGATCCCATTCGACCCCTTGATTGTCTTTTACTCTCTTTAAAATATCATCGACACACGTGGGGTCGACACCGACCCCTTTAGGAAATGTTGTTTTAAAGCAACCATCAAACGGAAGAACCCAACGATTTATTTGCAGCCTTAATAACTATGCTTCAGTAAAAGTACTTAAAATTATTACATCGGGAACTGAAGCAAAAGAGTTAATAAATATAACTGAATTAAACTTGTAAATATTTAGAACAGTCAGAATTGTGTTTTTAAAGTTTATTTACGTTTTTCAGCACATTGACTTTCAGGTCGATGGCTAAATTTGTTGTATTGTTTAAAACACTTTTCTTTTGTAAAAAAGTATTTTGTGATACACTCGTGTTGAAATGAAATTTATAACAAGCAGACATATAAGTGAACTATTAAAACACCTTCGAAGTGGTTTTTAAAACCCTTTGTTATTTATTTTTTATTACTTGAATAAATTTGTGACAGCTAGTTTTCTAAGTAGGGGTTGTTTCAGCTTAATTGGACAATCGAAAGAAAGAGCGCGAGAAGTAATTCAAAGTGGGCGACTTGGAAGCACTTTGGAATTCCGTGAGCAGCCCTAGACTCGCGCTGGAGGTCCGCAAGGAGTAGAGGCTGGCGCAAGTCAGTTTGTTGTCGAAATGTGATGCGATAGGAAGGGAAATAACATGGAGAAAAATCACGAGGATGTATGCGCGTGTGTTGGTTCTAAACTTTGAGAGGTGTCAAGAAACATGTCAGTGACTTTATATTGTAATTTCTCATATTTTGTTTTGACAAAACTTGTTACAAAGAAATATTTTGCTACGTCTCCGAAGTGTGAATTATTTCCAGAGCAAAATTATTGGTGGCAGCCATCATCACCACCATAATCGTCGTTATCTTCACAAAGTGAGTTCAAGCATGTTATTTGTTTCTTACATGAATATCATAAAATGTAACTGAACATACTTTGAAATTCCTTGTTATACTTCGCAAACGCTGTTGACGTACAATGAATCTTTCGTGATCTATTTGCATTCTACGTAAAAGGAGTATTCAAACTATTGCAAATTTCTTGTAAGATATTGGTTTACTGAATTTTAACGAAGAGCGATTTCAAACTTATGACAGTCAGTTTTTTTATGTTGCTGTGCAATATTAAGCTTGTATTTTATATCTTGAACTGCAAATATGTTCGAAATGTGATTCAGCTTATGATTCTAGGTGTGAATGTACTTATTAAGAACAAGATTTTCATTTGCAATTAACACCGACATTGTTTTAACTTGGTTTACGTGTCTCCTTGTAGAGATCATTGTTTTATTTGCTATTTTGACTGTTGTACTGCTTGACATTGATATTTTTCATTTCTTTCTGTTGAATTTCAACATAAAATTAATCTATTCAATGGTAAATCCGAAGTATAGGGTGGCACGGTTCCTTTGATTCACTGATTCGGTTCATTAGAAGAGAATCAACTCCATGAACTGAATCCTTGTTTATACGTAGTAGTCGCGTGTAGTTAAGTTCATGATGTTACAGCAATAAATATAATTATTTAAATTAAAGGTTGATCGGGAGAATAACTACCCCACTGCTCTAAAGCCCCCTGTACGTGTAAATCCACGTAGCAACGTACTCTCATTAAGTGAACTGATTAAATTTGTAGCGTGAAAAATACGAATAATTTTATAACCTACACAATTCTTTAACCAACGCATTTTTTCACCAAGTGGTCCGCGACGTGCTATCGCACGTCGCTACCCGGCGGATCCAACGTGCTACGTTCGCGAGGGCCTTCCGGCCCTCGCTCTCGAGACCTGGTTCGCGCCTCCGCTGTCGCTTCGGCGCTCACGCTGTATTATATACCTCTCTCACTTTTAAGAGAATTTATTTTAAAGGTAACACTCACTTTTAAGAAAATTCATACCTTTCATCTCAGTAGACACACAAACCTATTTGAAGAAGACTTGAAATGCGAAAATACACACAATTCCACGCCAATAAATTATCAGGTGACTTCTCATTTAACATTGAACATAAACAATTCAGTTTTATAGTGAACCGCGCAACTATAAACATAGGAATCGCGAGAAATAATGAATCATAAAAGGAACCAAAGGAACCGTGCCACCCTAAACTACGGATCAACCGTTATTTGTTTCTTACATGAATATCATAAAATGTAAGTAAACGTACTTTGAAATTTCCCTGTTTATATGTTGCAAACACTGTTGACGTACATTGGGTCTTTCTTGATCTATTTGCATTCTACGTAAAATGAGTATTCAAACTATTGCAAATTTTGTGTAAGATATTGTTTTACTGAATTTTAACGAAGAGCGATCTCAAACTTTTTATGTTGCTGTGCAATATTAAGCTTGTATTTTATATCTTGAACTGCAAATATATTCGAAATGTGATTCAGCTCATGATTTAAGGTGTGAATGTATTTACTAAGAACAAGATTTTCATTTGCAATTAACACACCTTGGTTTACGTGTCTCCTTGTAGAGATCATTGTTTTGTTTGCTACTTTGACTGTTGTACTGCTCGTCATTGATATTTTTCATTTCTTTCTGTTGAATTTCAACATAAAATTAATCTATTCAGTAATCACTGCAAGACGGTATCATTACAACGTTCTATCGTATTCGCAAATGGTGTAACGCTAATAAAAGCGAGCAACGTTTACAGTTGCATTTTCAATTTGAAATAGTTTTGAACAGTGGTTGAATTATACATTTCAACAGTAATACAATTAATGATGGAAGAAAAGTGTTAACAATGTTGTTGGTGACTAAGACAACTGCTATGTATTATGCTGACAGGATCAAACAATTTAATGTTCAATGCGTATTATTTACGGTCATTACGAGAATTTTGAATTCTTCTACCTTGAAGATTTACAATGCCACATTTAGACAATTTTCAGAACTCGTTTATGGCACAACAGTTTTGATAAATCAGTAGACAGATATGTCACTGATATTAATACTGAAATAACATTTTTGAAAACCTTTTAATGTTTTTGGAGCTATAAAGATTTTATCATTATGCAATTTTTTCATCGCGTTCTCAAGTAAATAATTTTGGCTTTTGTCATTTTCCACCCCAAACGCGAAGAAATCGACTTGCTTCCGTGAGAACGTAAAGCGGAAACCCCGGCCCCGCGAGCGGAATGCCCTCGAATTTGTAACCTCAAACTTTTAAGACGGATTGACGCTTCGCTACGCTTCAACTTTTAATTTCCTGCTGCAGAGTAGAGTAAACATTATGTAATGATGCGCGAAAAAACGGAGTATTATCGACAGAAAAACTCTTATTGCCGAGCCCTAATAAGATAAAAGTGGATAAATATCCGTTGCTAAATTTAGAAAAAACATCCTCTAACACGTGGTGTTGTCAGAATCCATGTTTTGTGGGTCCTTAATAGCGAAAAATCGATTTACGGTAAGCCGTCTGTCCTAAACCTTTTAGCCGATTTTCTCCAAAATTGATATTCCCCAATCAATGTGGCTGATGTCATGTCCCTTTGAATTTGAAACCGATATTTTAATTTTGAGGGGTACTTTACATGAAGCCCTCAGGACATTTTCCAAATTTTCGAAAAAATGGTGCCATTGTTTTTGATTAAATGTTGTTATTGTTGTTGTATAGTGTAAAGAACATTTAAGGGAATGATGTAGGTCTCATGTTTGTTGAAAACTCTGAATTTTTAAAATTGCACAAGTTCAACATTTTTAGGCATCTCCCTCCAACTACAATTATGAAGATCTTTTGCCCTAATGAAATAGTGTTCGAGAAAGACAGATTATCAAATAAGGTCATGTACAATTTTTCGAAAATTTGAGTACTTTCCGCGTAATTTTGCGTGAAAATACGTGCATGAAAGTACGTGCTGTTCCCGTATTTTCACTACTAGTTTCACGAGGCTCCGAACTACGGCCTTGAGCGAGTAATGCCCTAGTTCCCGCGACTCGCTCTTTGCTGTCGTTCACTTATCTTGCGGCGTCGGAGTGGATTCGGGTCGTTAATGGGTAAGATTAAAAACTGTTTACATTGCTAAAGTAAACAGAAAAATATGATTTCAGTAAATGTTGAGGCCTTTTATTAACTCCTGCAATTTCGGCTTCGAACAACAGATGTAAGCTGAACAAAGCTACATTGTGCATCAGAAAAAAATAGCTTAAGTGAAAGTGGATCTAAATTAAAAAAACTGTAGGGCTCATATCTCAGATTCGTAACGTGCCTCCTCAAAAAGCTGTGAAACATCAGAAATAAGCTGTGCATTACAGATAATTTAAATCGAAATATTTTGTAACTTTCAAACCTGAACGTAAAAGAATTTTGAGCTCTGACAAATAATTTTGACAACCTAAGTTTTACCGCTGTCAAATAATTTTGGCAGATGGAAGAACCGCCTTTTAAACTATTAATTGCGAAGTATTTCGTCCCATGAAATAAACAATTGTTTCCTCGTACATACAGATTTACATGTAGAATAATGAGGCAAAATTTGTAATCCACTGTTACAATTGTATGTAATTAATTCTCTCTGCCCATTGTGAACGTCTCTCATTTGTGATTCACGCGTCATATCGTTCATGAAAGCCGGACGCATTTCTGGAAAATCTGCAATGATGATATGAACAATTATAATATTTAATTAATACAATGAAATAAGTAGAATACTATGGTGTAAATTTCTGAAAACTGCTTAGAACTTCCCAGTAGTAAGCCACCGAAAGTATTAAGAGACTATCCTGAAAAACATCCTCCTCAAACAAGTCGTGTGGAAATCTCTTTACAATGAATTTTGCCCTATATACAATGGCCACTCAAGCAGCGTGCCACTTCTTTGGTAGTAGATCTTCTATCAATCCCTATGTAACAGATGAGTTCAGTTGGGTAGTAGTCAGTCACTGTACAATAGCCACTTCGCACATGCATTCACCTGTCACAGTACAGCAACCGAACGTCACATCTTTTGAACAGAACTTCAACATTTCCATCAAACCCGGCAAACAGCCGAAGAACTCAACTTTCATTTACCTTTTAAATTTCCCTCTCATGATTCCATTTTATAATGCAGTGGTTATTACAAAGCTAATATTATAGGAATGCTATATTACTTGCTCTCCGTTCATAGTCACTAATTTACTATTCACGCAGTGTTTTGTATATTTTTTTAGTTTCTACTACATTCCTGAGCACACTTTAAAATGTTCATGTTTGTTTTTAAACAATATTTATAGAAACGTGAATCATTTTGAGTCCACATTGTTGTTTTTATTGCTATAAAACCCCCAGAATTTTCTCTTGAGTTTGGCGTTTTAAAAGAGTTAGAAATCACTCATTTAAATCTATTTTATTTTTGAAATAATGTTTTGAAAGGATATTTTCCAGTATTTTCTTCAACAGAGAATTGGTGGAAAGAAGTAAAAAAGGTAACAATTTTAAAAATGAAAACTCAAAACTTGTCACATTAGTGCTAAATTTAGATTAATTTGGTTTAGTTTAGGACCAAGAAAAATGTATTTTCTTTTCCTCTGGAAGAATGAGAGAAAACGTGTCCTTATTTGGGGGGTCTGCGCCTGCCTGGCAGCTGTCGCGGTGGCGGAGTGGCGGTGTCATTGATCGCTGGGAAGGGCGCAGGTGGCGTCGGGCAGGACACGGCCACTGCCTGCCTCATGACCCACGGCCACTGGGAAGCCAGCAACTGCGCCGCTGCAGCACAGCCACAGGCACGGGGCTGGCGGCTATTAATGGACAGGGCAAACCTTTCCCCTCCCCCCCCACCCCGCCTACCCAACAGTTACCTCCTCCCTCAGTCTCACCCTCTGCCTCACACTTCGTCTCTCTCTCTCTCTCTCTCTTTCTCTACCTATCCCTTCGTTTCTCTCTTTCTCTACATATCCCTTTTCTCTCTTTCCCCTCTGCCTATCCCTTCGTCTTTCTCTCTTTCTCTACACATCCCTTCTTCTGTCTCTGCCTATTCATTCGTCATTCTTTCTCTCTTTTTTCTTCCTTTCTTTCTCTACCTATCCCATCTTCTCTCTCCCCCCTCTGCCTATCCCTTCGTCTCTCTCACTGCCTGTACATTTGTCTCTCTGCCTCTGCCTATCTCTCTCGTTTCTGTCTGCCTCTCTCTCGACTCTGACTATTCCTCTCTCTGATTCCACTTCTCTCTCAATGCCCCTGTCGTTCTCGCTCTCTTTCTCTCTCTCGCCCTCTGTCTCCCTCCCTCTCTCTCCCTGTCTTACTCTCTCTCCCTCTCTCCCTCTCCCTCTCTTTTTCTCCCTCTCTTTTTCTCCCTTTCTCTTCCTCTCTCTCTCCCTCTGTTGCTCTGGCACTCTCTTTCTTCCTCTGTTTCTGCCTTGCAATGACTCTGCAGCCAAGATTGAGTTATAATCTCATATTCACGTTCTCCGTTCAGTGTTGTGGCGTTTCTAGTTCAATGAGCGATGGTCATATGGAGATCGTTCCATCGTTATACCCCATAAATAGTAGCAAGGACACGACAGTGAAGGAAGGTTCGCAAATGTTCCACGGTCTCTTACTTATGATACTGTTCTGCTGTTCATCTTAATTGGTCAAAAGATTTAGTAATTGATGGATCACAGCAGACGGCCTCTAGAATTACCAACGAGGCGGTGACATGAATTAAATCACATGCACTTGTGGCTGGTGAGACCAGTTCACAACCACGGTTAGAACCTGCCGTGGTTGGTTAGCACAGGTACAGAGGAGTCCCTACAGCTAGAAACGCTTACGTACTCTTTCGATTAGTTATTTTAGTAAAATTTAACCAGTTGTTGAATATAAAATCTCATTACCTACATAAGGAAGTTTTTCGATGAGTGACACATGACGTCGAAGAGCGCTTTTTGTTTTATCTATGTGAAAGATATCCCCTATGTGCAATCGTATGTGTGCAGGTTATCTACAGATTTAAATAGCGGGGAATCTTCTGCAATGGCAAAACAAATCACAATTCAGCAGTCTTATTTAAAGGGTCAAACGATCTAAAACTATCAAAAACGATTTAAACTCATCAAAAACTCAATTATTATTGCCTCCTGTTCGTCTCACAAAGCACTCCAAAATTTAAACATTCATCGTATGAAAGTAAACAGCCTATTTATGCCTTTACGCCCTAAAGTTAAAATCTTGGTCTCACCATCAATAAATTTCCATACTAGGAACACCATTCTCGGGACGTATATCACAAATTGTATGTCACTTAGTGCAGTTCCGAATGTTTTCCTGACAAAATCAAAGAAATACTAGAAACATTCTGCTCTCCATCCTTGATTATGATGTTTTTTGTGACGATTTAAATAAATCAATCGCTGATGCTCTTCAGAGAACTGGAAACGTGTGCAATGGGTTTCAAATACAATATCAAAAAGTACAATCGTGTATCAAACTTAAAATATCGACGCACATTTAATAGTTAATGGCTTTTTTTCCTCACCTCTAAATGCGGATGTAACTACAACTCTCATATTTCACATCTTAAAACACGAAGATTCTAGGAATCTTTGTTTTTTTATCATATTTCAATAACCTCAAAATTTTTACAATAAATGTAAAAGTATTTAGACATTTTTCTAGAAAAACACAGTTTTTGTCGAATAATTCATTATCATTTTAACGTTTAAATGCTAACTAATATTTTTCAAAAAGATCTAAAAATTATAAAAGTTATTATAATAAAGCCATGGAGATTGAATCAATAAAATGTCTAAAATATAAAAAATAAAATAAAATAAACCAAAATAATACAACAAATTAACATCTTCTGACCAGGTTCGTAAAATCTTCGTTAAAATTAAAAACCTTTGGCCAGCATTTTATATAAAAATTGTCATTATTGGAAGTCAATAGTATAAAAACTACGGATCTACAGAAGAGAACTTGTTGGCATCACCTAGCAAACTAGTATGGTCTAAGTATATTTTTGAATTAGTCATAGGTTTATCAGAGTTTTACATATGTATGAAACGTAAAAACGTTGAGATACATTTGTATTTAAATACAATAAATCTTAGTCACGACCACAGTGTAGTGTTATCTCCCAGTAAATGTTATTAAAGTTAGAAAAAAATAGAAAAAATAGAAAATAGATAAAGATAAAAAAAATAGAACACAGAGGTCCTTCAAGAAACTATTGAATTTTTGGCTGGCACAGCACAGAACTTGTTACGCACGGGAGGTAGCGTACGAGAGAAGTAGGAAAATGAAGTACACATTAATGGCAGAATAACTTTAATTTCACTATCTTTAAATTCAACCCAATATCTATTAACTTATAATTATCTGTTAACATACAATTATGAAACTCGAAGCAACTCTTCGATGTAGTAATTTCTCAACTGCTAATAAGTTTTTTTGTAAATACCTTAGGAATTGTGGGTTATTAATTAGATACTGCAGGGTTTAGGATTCGAACAACTCCTGTGGAATGTCAGCATTGTTTCACCATTTTAAATTCAGTAAAAATAATCACGATGTACCTGTTATACAATAGAAACGCGTATGAAACAATGCTTCACTACCTTATGTCGCCAAACCAGGACCTCCTGTTATACAAACGTTCACAAAGGTAGGGTTTCTTATAAAATAAACCATGAAGAGTAATCTTGATTCATAATAGAAACATATTTTTATGATCATAGAAAAAAAAATATTTCGAGAGTGACATTATTGTTTATTCTCGATCTCGATTGAAGGTTTTTTGCCGACGCCGTTAGGTCGAGAGGGCATTACAAGAAAAGTGATTTATCTCGTTTTAGCGTTTCGCATTTTAAAACTTATTTTTTGATTACCATCGCAGATATTAATTTCATCTAAACAAAGTTTGATGAAATGTGACAAATCGGGTTTCATCGTTTCAATAAATGTGTGGATTTGAAACCATGCAATGGAAATGAAGGCTAAAAACCCCGTGTTACTGAAAATAATTAAACGCCCAGTATCCTGGCCCAAATACGCGCATTTTAAGCTGAATTTCATCTGTGGAGTTACTCTGCTTGCTTCTGCAGTAAATCGAATTCTCTTCATTCCGTTCCCTCTGCTCTTTCGTTTTAATTAAACACAAACTTGTTTTGCGCGTTATTTGCTTTTAATACCATTGTTTCATTACCAGCAGCGCCATCTAGACTTACTTTTACGGACAGAGGTATTCCGTTAATTCCCTGATCAGCCCTTCTGTTAAAAACACTTTTCACCGTAAAAATGCGTGATGGTTTCCAAGGCGTGCCCACGATCTCGTATCAAGTGTTTACTTCAATTACGTTTTCTGAGTTTGTATAGATTCATTATGAATTAATGACTGGTTATGATTTATTCAATAGTTAAATATTTAAGTAACTGCACGACGGAATGAAGACTGTATTTGTTAAAGTGCACTTAGGGTCTTCAAACCATCCTAATTAAGGGTGCTCATGATCGAAGTACCATTCAATGTACTTTCAACTTTGGTGTGATATAAGCAGTGTAAAGTTGTTTACAAATTAATTCAGCGGATGTTAATATTCAGTTCATTGACACTTTTCAAGGCATAGCCTCCGAATGCGTCAATGTCATTTTCACGCAATCAAGTACATAGCCAATCACTAGAATAACGATACATTTTGGAGATTTTTCGAAACCAAATTGAACTCTTCGAAAGTTACAATAACTTGTTTATTAAAAGACCACTTTACTAAAAATTAAAAAAATGTATTCCAAAATTACTGGTTGAGTTTAGCCAATAGCCAACACGGCCGTTGCCTCTTCAGTGGCTCTAACCTGGAGGCCATAGAGTTTGAGTTTCGGCGGCGGCGTTGGTTCCGTATTTTTTACAATAGCTAATTAGTAAAGCCGACTTCAGCCGCTGTCTTGAGGACAATTCTCGCGAATGACTCCTCTGATCAGACGTTTTCCGTTATTTCTCTGATCAGCACCAAGGGAACGCCGGAGTATCCTAACAAATGGGTGACGGACCGCGTACGATCTTGCTTTCCTCTTTCTTCAATTCTCTCCACTTACACATTCACATGCATACATACATACATACATACATACACACTTACATACAAATCCACTACACTACCGCATACCGGAAGAACAACGTCGAGCTTGTTCCGGCTGGGATTATCCCTGCTATATGGAGATACCTGGAGAGGGAAATTCCCAGCAAGCTGAAGGGTAGGAAGGCGCCGGATCTCAGCATCTGGCGTGGGGAGGGACACTACAATTTCCCGGTATAAACATACACCACACGAACGGGACAAATAACCGTTGCAGTTGTCGAGCCCGTAAACATAAGTTAATCAATTATATTTCAAAATTAAACATCTTGATTACGTAGCAAATATATTAAGATAGTGTTCAGCGATATGTGAGTGGAAACACGGGCACGAAATTTACCACTTGTACCTCGAAATCGTGATATATTTGAATCTTATCAAAACTTCGTTGAGGAGATGGAGGTTTGTTCATGTGGCGGAAAGTATCTCATTGAAACTTAACCTACCTTCCTAAGCAGAGTTGTATAATATAAAGATAGGCATCCTCCATACCACATCAATGAACATCTTACCGCAAAGCGGCGTTCGCAATCAATCAATGATCTTTCGGGGCAGACGGTTTCCGTTGATTCCCCTGGTCAAGCCATTAGCGAGGCTCCACATTCCTTTACGGACCATTTCCTCCCGCAAGCAAATCCACTCACCTCGGATCGCGAGAAGTATTCAGCAATGCTGTAAATCCATTCGATTGATTCTGGGCGCAACAACTGATAAGGTCATTAGTCCTGTAAATGTAGTAGCATGATTTGTCGTGGGGAGGGGCAGAACGGCTATCTTTCGTCACAAGTTGGTTAGATCCGGCGCGGATCTACTCGTAGATTTTGATGTTTTCCCCACCTAGAGATCTCCCACTAGCGGGCCACAGCGCCAGCTGGGATAGGCACTAAACTCCCGATCGGTCTTCCAACATTTGTGGAAATGTAGCGCAGGAAAGTGTGTGTGTGTGTGTAAGTAAGTAAGTAAGTAAGTAAGTAAGTAAGTAAGTAAGTAAGTAAGGGGTGAAGATTGAACAAGGAAGAGGAAGGAAAGATCGCGCGCAGTTCGTGGCCCTTTTGTTAGAGTACTTCTTCGGAATTCACCTTGTGTTGATCGAACGGAAACTAACGATCAGAGCAGCCGGCCGCTAGAATTCTCCTGCAGACAGCGACTGAATTCGACCTAGTTAATTTATTATTGTTGAAAATCCTCCTACCGTTGAGATTTGAACCCTAGGACCTCTCGGTGAGAGGCACCGCAGTGACATCAATTGATGCCATGAGCCACCTGTGTTGATAAATTTATCTGAATCGCCAACCGAATGAGGGAATCTAAAGCAATGGACCTTGAATAAAGCACCGAAATGTTGTTTTTTTATTTTTCACTGAAAATTCCTCACAAACGATTTTTAAATTCAATAAAACTGTACATTCAGTCCTGATCAAATCAACTGAATAACAATGTTTTGTGTTGGTCTGTTTCATCGCCACTTGAGAAAAGTCTCTTTACAATTGAAGGAGTAATACTCAAAGGACCCGAGTCAACTATTCGTAGATCTAACAATGCCTAATGTTTTAGGCATCAATTATTAAAGATGCTACATTACTTTCATTGAAAAGAGGACTCTGTAAAATCACCAATTACGTTTAAACTCGGCTTTATTAGAGTTAGTTGTCTAACATGCTGCCTGCACTTAGTTTTTTAGACAGCCCTCAAGCATTAACAGCTTCCGTAAGCTTCCCAAAAGTTATTTCTTTGTCCAAAGACAAAGAAGCAATCTTCTTGAAAGGATTGTCATTATAAAAATAAAAGGTGCTTTCTAAGAAGGCCTGAAAATTTTCATAAAATGCTTTGAAATCTACAGCGACTTGATTGAGCATATCTTCATTCACATAATTTTTTGACTTGTGAAGATAAGACCCGAAAAATTTTCTTCAATTCTGATTTTAATTTGTTCCAACAGAGTTATCATTATTCCAATCAGTTCTGTGCAAGATGTGTCCTATTTCTGCTACAACCTGTTATTCTTTTGAAAGAGTACGCACATTTTCTAAAAAAATGCAAATATAATCATGTTTTGCAGAATTCAGTATTTTCTATTTCATCTTCAAAATCTGTCAACGACAACAAGTCTCTCAATGATTCAGATAATCTGTCAGAAAAAGAAACAAAATGTGACCTTAAGGTAGGAAATATAGTAAGAATCTTTTGAATGGTTGGTCCAAGTCTGAGTCATCATGTGGGAACATGTTTATATAAATAAATCCATTCAAGCTCGGCATATTCAACAAACTCTTAGTAATGACGGCGCTTAAATTGACTAACTTTTTAGACTAGTTCCTTTAACAAAACGTAATTCAGTTTATACAAGGCAAAGTTGTAAGTAATGTTAAGCACGCGTGCTAAACATCTGCTTTCAGAAGATTGGGATTTTCATTCTTTAGCAGATTGTAAGCTGATCTGTGTACACCAAAATGTACATTTGTATTGACTGCAACAAATGAAACTACATTACTCATTTCAAGCCAAAGAAACTACATCGCTCACTTCCAACGTAAAAATACTGGACACGTATTGGATAGATCCGTCGCGGCTTGTAGGGTAGTGCCAGTGTGCCATGGCACTTACAACGAAACGGAAGGAAAATACAATTTTCACCACAAATACGTGCATAAAATATCGTTTCTTCAAAATATTTTTCTTAATAGTTATTCATTTGAACTAGCGTTTAGTTCTTCGATGGTCTATCAAGACTCTCTAGTCTCTACAAAAGCCATGGGCAGATTGCTATCTGTCGGCCTCTTTCTAAACCGCTGAGACACCTACGGATTGGCTATGTCTCTGCCCGTTTAATGCTTTATAAAGAACATTGTTTTGGTTTCTATGCGTCTCATGAATGTGACGGAGCCAAAATAGAATTGGCCCAGTGGTTTTCAAGTGACTCATAGAGTGCAGTATTGACCTATTGAAATTAGTGTGTGCGCTCAAGCTTTCAAACTGAGTATTTTTGTTTTTATTATTTTTAATTTGCTTTCAGTTTAATCTTAATCATAAATTAATAACTACGGTCACTGTAAAATAAAATTTTGTTGCCCTTGAATTTAATATGTAGATTACAAAACCTATTTTAAAATATCGAAGTTTTAAAACGAATTTAAAAAATTTAAAAACGTAATGTTTTTTTTATCAGTTTTATTAACATCGATGTTTTGTTACTGATACTGCATCACTTAATGGCACTTCCAATATAATTCCGTTCCGGCCGCCACTAGGATAGATTGTTCTATTCCCTTTGAAGAATCTGTCATGACACTAAAGAACAATGGGTCGTTATTTTGTTTCAAACAATCGAACACATTCTTTTCAGCAAGGGGTACTAAAATGTCTTTGAGATTTTTAGCTATTTGTGAGTCTGGTAGTAATTGCTGTAACAATTTGTTAGCATAGTCTTGGAAATTGTGAGATAAATTTTGTTTAATATAATGAAATGTGGAGATAAGTTCTGAAAACGTAATTTTGTCGGATTCTGCAGTATTTGTTTTTTTAAAGAAACTTGTCATTACCGATGTTTTTATTCCATATGCCAACCTCTTTGTGTGTTCACTGCCTTTGTCATGTTTTACATCACTTAGGTCATCATAGTTGATCGAAAAGTCCTTATTGCAATTTGATTGCAAATTTTGCATCTTGCGTAAATTGCGATTCTGCATTTATTATTCGCTGAAAAGTTTGTTTCCACGTTTCTTGAAATTTACACATTCGTTTCACCTTTTTTGGTGGAGTTCGAGTTGAAGGCTCAGTTACGAAACCATCATTGTCACTTTCACAGTCTTCCATGTGAAACTAAAAACGTAGGCTAACAATCACTCAATGTCTTGCACAACACAAAGAGCAACTGAGCTGAGTTGCCCCTGCAAACGACTGCGTGAACCACCTCCATCTGGGGAAGTGGAGGGTACTACTCGCGCACCTTTTCTTGAACGATGACCTTGCTTCCCCCTCCCTGGAGCTATAAACAGCTGAAGGCAAAAGATCGCAGCGAGCACTGATGACAACATTCCCAGCATTAAAACTTCGTTGGCGCGAAACAGAAGCTAGTCAAAGCTAGTTGCTTTCATAGTCGAGAACTTCTGTTCAGCTTTATTACCATTATCTAAAGAAATGTCTGAGGCAGGTCCAGGACCTTCAAGGAAGGCACCTAAAACTCCTATCTACTGTCCCTGCTGTTGCCTACCCAGAGCGATGACCTGGCCGCACACATAGCGGGTTTGACTTTCATCTACCAAAGGTTGGCATTACTGAAAATACTCTAGTGGCTGTCTTTGTAACTAATACCCCCACTCCGCCCGCATTTCGTCAATCTATCGTTCAAGAAAAGTTGCGCGAGTGGTAGACATTGTCCGACACACTCAGCAGTTTGGCCAACCTATCCAGAGCCCCATGGCTAAAACAAATTTCCCTGGTTTAGAAGGGACTTATCAACAGTTTTTAGGAATGACTGTACCTGAAATTATCAAAATAATCCGCATTTAGTTTATAGGAATACAAAAAAACTTCATTATAAAAAACACTTTATAAACAAAAAATTATTTTTTAATGAAAAGTCTAAAATATCTGGACAATTGTCGTCTCGACCAGTTTACTGCCGAGACGCGGGGCAATTATAAAAGAAGCTGGACTGTCCCGAAAAATTCTGAACGGTTAGCACTCTGCGTGAACATGTATATTCATTTTAAAATTGAAGTTCAAGGTGAGCAATTTTAAAACATGTACAATTACCTGTAATCTTAACAAAATATTACTCAACTCAATGAAAAAACTTACTATAAAAAAATTGAAATGCACTGCACCACGGACACCAAAATAGATTCTTTCATAATTCGGAGTTATCTACGATGCTTGAGCTCTGTAATTTTGGTTCTTGAGAAATTCAAACAGTTGCTTCGAAACTGCATTAATTAGGGGGACGTTGATTCGTAATAGCATTACGGCGTAGAAATAAAAAAGTTTGCGTTTGTTCGTTTCATTTCTGTCATTGACCCGTCACGCATCGGGAGTGATGAGTGAATACTGCCAATTTGAATTGTGCAATTCGTACGATAATTTAGTTTGCTCTGTTTTTGACATTCCTCTTTGTTCTCTGTTGTTAAAAGTGGCTGAACGATATAAATTAATCGTTATAATACACTAAAACTATTCGAGAACATATGTTTATTTGAAGGCCAATTACTGTGTTACATTTTAATGATATTCTGTGAAATTAAATGATACCTTTTGTTAAAATTTACTTCCTTCTATTGTGAAAATTGCATTTCAGCATATTGAACATTAAACTAATGTATAAAGGTTTGAATCAAACAGGTTTAATGTTTTATGGTTGAAAACCGCACGCTTCATAATTATTAACTTTTCTAATTTTGAAGAGTGAAGGAATTAGGGAAAATAAAAGTATAAAAAAAGGAAATATGAAAAATCTATTTAATGATTTTGAATAGTATGATAGCATGATATGAAGAATGGTGCAAATAAAAGTCCGTTAAACTTACATTTTCATAGAATTTATATTAATAGGAGAAGGAGAAGCCAAAAACTAAAGTCCATCAATAAAATTCTTTTTTCGTTTAGTTAACTAAATATGCTCATTAATTTCATGAAAAATCGTTGATTATCTATGTTAATAGCACGCATTCATTTGAAATTCAAACGTGCAATTAAAACGACACAAGATATTTGCAGTCGGCCATGAAACGTGAACCCAAATCATCACATATTATGTACCTACAACAACTACATATACACAACGTATGAATAAAACTAAATTGGGGAAGTAAACGTTAAACTAGCTGACTAATGGAACAACATAAAATAATTATCGTGAATAAACTAAATGTTTTTCATGGAAAACTTTTGGTCTTAAGATTACGAATGTAAAAATTGTAAACGTCAGTTGTGTTTACCAGTTCTGAAAAGAATGCTATAGCAAAACTGTGTCCGAGGTGACTAATTTTTTCCCTTGAATTCTGCAAGGATGAGCTAAAACATTGATCCTGGAAACCAGTTCCAGGGCTTCGCGTTAAAAATGTGTTCTAGAAATACAGAGCGTACATAAGTTATCTGCAAAGTGACTTCCTCGTTAAAATATACCATTTTGTACGGAAATAGGAACGTTGTGCTGCAATCAGTCGCGGGGCCACGGGCATTACTTCAATGTCAGAATTTTATTTATTTTATTTTACGTCAAAAACAGTTAAAAACTGTGTGTGACAAACTATGGTAAGAAGTGAATTCTGGACAGGTTTTCAAAATTCTGTGATCCCATTCCTAAGCCATATACTAATTGAATTTTGAATACAGAAAAAAATGAACATTTATGCAAGGATTGTTAACAAAAGTATTCGCTCCGATGTAAGAAAATCTATATTCAAGGGTAAAGCAGCAAAAAATTTGGGCTCTTATCCCTTATCATGTCCTTTGTCAAGAAATAATATTTCCTGCCGCGACAACATGGAGAACGATATTTTGAATAACTATTTTCCCACTGAATTCTAGAAGATATGCACAGATAATGAAGTTACACTTATGTCCAGAAGTACAACAAGGGTCCATCCCAGTACGGGGTTAATTGATTGATTGATTGATTGGTGATTCCAGGCACGCAACTCCTAAGGTCCCTACGTGTACTGCAAACTTTTTAATTGTGGGAAGGGGCTGTGTTTTTTATTAATTTGATTTTAGACCACTTTATAACTACATTGGTCATCAGCGACCTCTTTAATATTACATATTTTGATACACAGTGCAATTCTCATACTTGAACCACATTTACAGTTTATATTATTATTTACTTGTATCGTATATCATTATTCTCGTATCACATATTATTTACATACTTCACATATCATGATTTGCATACATCACCTAACATTATTTGCATACATCACCTGTCATTATTTACATTATCACATATCATTGTTTACTTACATCACAAATCATTATTTGCATACAACACATATCATTATTTTTACATAATTCACAGGTTATTATTTACTTACATCACATAATATAATCAATTATCCTTTATTTTGTATACAACTTAGATAAGGTTATATTTTTTCGTTCAAGTAATCTAATGTTTTTTTTGCATCCTGCTTCAGTATTTAAACATTCTTTAATGCTTTTGGGAAGTTTGGATTGGATTCTTTCTGATTCGAATTCTTGGCATTCTACTAAAAGGTCCAAGCACTACACTTTTGACTGACTGTCCAAGATGAACTACACTTTTCACACTTGTTTCTCGTTTCTTTTGTAATTAAGTGTATGTGTGTCAAATTTGTATGACCTATTCTTAGTCAATCTATTGTCACTTGCTGTTTTCTTGATGTTGACCATGTGAGTGGCTTATCAAAAATGGATGGTCTGATCTCCCGTAATTTATTTGAGTCATTTTTTTTCCAGCTGGTGTCCCAGAATTTTTTCATGTTGGTGTTAATATAATTCTTAATTTCTTCTGGAGGTGAATAAATTGAGGTATTTAAGGCTTCATTGATTGCTCTTTTGAGGGGGCGGTGTTGTTCTCCTACTGCATGGCGATATCCGGTGCTTACCTACCCGTCGGGGTAGGTCATCACCAGAATTTCGAACAAAAAGAGCGAAGTGGCAAATCAGCTACTGATGGGAGTTATTTTGAACGCTCTGTAGTAAAAATGAATTGCAGTAATTCCTTCGGAAATTCGGAATGAGAATTATAAATAGGAAAACGTTACGTTATCGTAAACGTTAATGTTTTTTGACATTAAATAAACTAGTGTTGCTAAAATAGCATGTACTTTCTCGCCCGTACTTCCACGCAAAATTATGCAAAAATAACTCAAATATTCGAAAATGTATTTATTATTATTATTATTATTATTATTATTATTATTATTATTATTATTATTATTATTATTTCAAAATCTGTCTTAAGGGAACATATTCCATTAAGGGAAAAATCTCTATCTTCATAATTGTAGATAATTGTTGGAAGATACCGAAAAAAAAATTAAAATTTTGCAATTTTCGAAAAATCAGGGTTTGAATGAAAATGAGACTTTCACGATATCCAACAACAAAATTTAATAAAAAACGATGGAGCCTTTTTTAATTTGGAAAATGTCCCAGGGGCTTCATGTAAAGTACCCTCCAAAATTAAAATATCAGTTTCAAATTCAAGGGGTCCCGACAGCAGCTACATCGATTTGAGAATATCAGTATTGGAGAAAATCAGCTGAACATTTTAGCCGCTAGTTTGTTCACAGACGGGCGGACAGACATTTTGTTGTCAATCGATTTTTAGCTATCGAGGACCCACAAACCGTGAATTCTGGCTAAATCACATGTAAGAGGACGTTTTTTCTAAATTTAGCAACTGGATTTATCCACTTTTTCGTTATCAGGGTCAGGCAAGAAGAGATTTTCTGCCAAAAATACGTAGTTTTTTCGCGCAGCATTACATAATTTTCTGCGTACTCCCTAGTGAGAAAGTAAAACTAGTGGTTCCACAAAAGCTCATAAATTCTTTCATTATTTATGACTTGTATTTTCTTGAAAATTCAGAGAGTTCAACAAAAATCAAACCTGTACTATTTTTAAGCTCCTTATGCTCTTTCTGAGGAAAACGTTTAAAGAAAAATCTAGAGCCATGAGAAAATATTTTTAAAATTGTCTTTACTTCCCTCAAAATTACACAAAAACTATTCATATTATGGAAAAATTGAATGTGACTTCATTTAAAAGGTCTGATATTCAAGAATATGAATATTCAAAAGAAAAATGTGTATCTTTAATATTTTATTTGTAGGAAGACGCCGATAAAATTAAATTTTGCAATTTTCGATCATTTAGAGTTACCTAAAATCGGTCCTCCTCCATTTTTTTTACCTTACTCTGCTAAATTAGATAAAACAATTTAAACAAAATATTTGGAGACATTTTGCGAAACATTTTTTACATACGATTTAGCTACTCTATTGTTCATGGACGGACGGACGTTTTGCGTTGTCAAGGACCCATATAATGTAAATTATGGCATCACAACGTATTAAAGAAGTTATTTTCTCCACATAGAAACGAGAGTTATCCACTTTCTCGGTTTCAAGGACCTACAATGTGAATTTTTCTGCTAAGAAATTGCGATTTTTCGCTGAAGCATTATCTAACCTCTACCCTACGTATGTAATATGTTTGAAAGTAAAGCTAAATCAATGAATATACATTTCTGGCCTTATTTCTACCGCAATGAGATCTTTGCTCTCTACTTCACTTCCAATGTACACAAACCTTCTGTCAGCGTGATTACAACAATACTGTTTTTTACCGAGCCAGAACTCTTTCAAAGGCAAACATGCGTTATGGCACCAGCTGTCATAACCATCATTCACAATAGTATTTTCACTGGTGATGGATCTGTCAGAACGTGCAGCTGTATTTGCTTAACATAGGAATAACATTCCTGATAGCGCGGAGAACTCATTCGAAAAACTATTCGAGGCCGAGAAAATGTCATCGGAATCGTTCAAGTTTTTTTTTCAAATGTTTATGATGGTAACACCAATAGAGTTTTTACCCAGTTTAGAAAAAGTGCTTCGCTTTTTAAAAAATAGTAAACGCAGATATGTAGATGGTACTTAAATGTAAAGCTGCCAGAATTTGAGAGTCCAATCTGAAGCAAACGGGAAGTTGGTCTGTTGTTCCGCATAGTATGTGAAGCATTAAAAAGCTTTGAAAGTGGGTGACGAATTAACAGACCTATCCGACATGCACCGAGGCCCTATATCAGCTTCTCTGGTTTCGAACTTCCCGTTTTTTTTATCAATTCAAGCCTAAAAAACATCATGCCTTTCGTTTGCAACTGTATTAAAAAATAAATTGTTTTTGAAAGGGTCTTAACTACCATTCGTTAATTCTAAATGAAGAGTAAACAAATTTGGGTACATTCACGAGGACTCTAATGACAAGTTTTACAAAATGATGATTACATCAGAAGTTAAGAAACTTTTTCTATCCACACTAATTAGTCAAAGTTTATATCATACAATTGGAAGGTAAAGATAAATCCTAAAATTTTATTGTATATTTACTGTTTTTATTAATATAAAAGTTTTGAGGTTTGTTTGAGTTCAAGAAAAAGAAAGCAAGGCAGATGTACTGCACGCACGCACACACATACACACACACACACACACACACACACACACACACACACACACACACAAAGGTTTCTGATTATCCATTCCAAAAGGTAGCCGAGCCAATTGCACAAAAATTGCAAAAGTTGAGCAAAAATTTGTCAACTTTCAACTATCAAAATACACCTTGACGGTGCTCGTAACTAAAAATTTGTCAGAAAAAAAATTGTAGGAAATTTTATGCAGAATATTTTAATGATAAAGAATAATTCTTTGCCTAAATTTGATAGTTTTCTTAGATATATGCAGAACACACGGATGAAATTTTTTTTCTTCGTTTTTTGTTATAACTCCAACGGATTTTTTTTAACCAAACTTCAGATTCAATACTCAGCACTACAAAAAACATAAAGGCGCAAAAATTCAAAACTACACCACAATTTACTTTAGAACAGTTTTTTGAGCACATAATAACCAAACTATTAAGAGAAGGAAATCAACTTTACTTTTATTATGATGATGAAAACAAATGTTTTACATTTTTAAAAGTGCCTACCTCAGATGCTCGCAGAAACGACGCTCCATAGTGTTACAAATATTGGCTCTGTCTTCTCTTCGCGACAAAACCTATCTTTCACCATTTAAAGTGTGTCTTATGTACACTTGTGTGCCGCGGTGTCTATTACCGTTTAGAGGCCACAAAGTGCGATAGAATTCTATGTCTTGCGATAGAAGTTTTGAAGCTTCAGAGCAAAATTCCGAACCTGCTATTACGGCGGAATATAAAACTTGTTATTTATAAATTATTCCTCAAATACCGACATTTTCAGTATTACTGAATGTGTCGTTTCTCCGATCAACCCCAGGCGAATGCCGGAGCAGCACCCTAACAAAAGGCCCACGCACACACACACTAATACGCACTACACTACCACATATTCCAGATGACCGGTCGGGAGCTTAGAGCTTATACCGGCTGGAGCGGTGCCCCGCTGGTGGGAGAATCCTGGTTAGGGGGAAACCACGTTAGCCGACGGTAGGTCGGCGCCGGATCTCGCCATCAAGCGGGGGAATTGATTGATTGTTTTTTTCGTGTTTCCGGGCGCGTCTGCTTTGGTCATTAATCCCGTTAGTGTAGTTCATGTTTTTTTTCTCGGGAGATGGCGGTGATCTTCCCCCGCTGGATGGCGAGATCCGGCGCCGGCCTACCGTCGGTCCAGCGGGGGAAGACCGCCACCGGTCACCGCCATCTCTCGAGGAGAACACACGCACCACACTTACGGGACTAATGACCAAAACTGTTGACACGCCCGGGATCACTAATCAATCTAATCTAATCTGAATTTGTCTACAGATATTTATATTCGTAACAATTTTAGTGTTCCATTTCAAGAAACGAAATTAATACATCATTTTAAAAAAAAGGGTCTCAAAAAGCAATTAGTTACAACTAATGGCGCATTTGTCCTGAATCGTCCCTGAATTCATCTCCATATCTCAAATCGTTTAAAAAATATTCGAGATACATTTTTATTCAATAACTGTGCGTAGTAAGAATTCAGTCGCTATCTGGAGAACAATTACAACGACCGACCGGCTGCATTAGTTTTCTGAGGTTTCTCCGATGAATACCTGGCGACTGTTGGAGTAGTATCGGGTACAAACAGGCCACGGACCGCGCGCGTTCTTCTTCTCCTTACTCTACCACATACATCAGAAGGCCAGTACGGAGCTTTGATTGATTGGTGATTTCGTAAGCGTAAACTGGTAAGATTCCCGTAAGTGTTGTGCATCTTTTTTCCCGTCGGGAAGTGTGAGGATATGCCCTTGCTGGATAGAGACATACCTTGCCTACCTACCTGTCGGCTAGCGATGTTTTCTCCACCAGCGTGGCACAACCCGAGCCGGGACAAGCTCTGAGCTCCCAGCTGGTCTCCCGTCATATGTGATAGTGTAGTGCATGTAAGTGTATGTGTAAGTGTGGGGTAAGGATTAGATTAATTATTAATTCTGCCATTAAGTATCGTAACTTGGTGGCAGAATATCGTAACTTTACACGCATTAAGCTTACAAGAGAGTAGTTAATTTAAAAATCAATTATTAATTATTAATAAAAAGTACACAATTTTTCGGCGCAAGCTGCACTGCACTACACAATACTTAACTGTGATAGGACAAAGAAAAGGACAGAAAGATAACGAGCGGTTCGTAGCTCGTTTGTTACGATTCCGTCATTCTTGGGCTATTGATCGGAGAAACCATGGAAAACTACCGATGAGAGCAGCCGGCCACAAGAATTCTCCTCCAGACAGCGGTTGAACTCGACGTAAGTATGAAGCTTGTTTCGAAAATCCCGCCACCGGACTCGAATCTAGGACCTCTCGGTCAGAGAGACATCAATGACATCAGTTGATGCCCTGAGACACCTCTCCCGGTAGGAAGCTAAGAGCCTCTACCGACTAGGTTGGTGCTCCGCTGGAAGAGATTCCTGGACATGGAAAGCTCAGAATGCCGACGTATAGGTCTACACTGAATCTCACTATTCAGCGCAGGAAGAACGTTATATTGTTAAATTAAAAGATTAATTATAATAGCCCCACTAATTACCATAGCAGTTGATCTGGCCGAACTTCAAATCTATCAATCAATCAATCAATCACTCGAGTGGTTGGTCAACTTATTACATTGGATAAACATTTAGATACGAGAAGACGCTGACACGACAATGAGTTGTGATATCAGAAGGTTCTTTTATGGCGATGTTGAGGGCATTTTCTACCTTACACACAGATGGCATTCTTTGATGGACTCGCATACTACTTTGTTCAAAATATTTTTTATTTGAGTGGAATAACGTCTTCAAACAAACAAAAATTGTAATAGGCAGGGGTTAAAACAGACATTGTGTAGATATCGTCAATTTACGTACTTAATCAATACATGCCCGCCGTTGACTGCGATTATTATATTTTTAGTGAGAAGGCAAGGAGACGGGCAACTTTAATAGGACGATATTTAACGAGTTAAATTAACTTGAATTTCACATTCATTACTGAACAAACGTCGTCATGAAAAAGTTTTCTCGCGAGAACGTCGCAATTCGCGCAAATCTCATTACTGCCACTTTCAAGACGAGTTAAACGAAAATCCAACGCATTACGAACGAAAACGACGGAGAATGGTTAAATGACCCCAAAATTGTTTTTCTCTGAGCCGGCTGCGGATTGCAACTCTGCCTCGAAAGAAAATTCCCAAGCTAATTGAGAAGACAATGGTCGTTCATTTTACGGTAACAATGGAAGCATATCAGTATCAGTTGTGAAGCATTTTTCAACATGAGCTTGTGAATACGAACAATCTTTTGTTTTTTCCCAGTTTTTATATCCTTTTCTTTTCTTTTGGGAAAACGTTTTCTCCTCACAATATGAACTAATGATATAATGCCTTTTTATACACTCGCCTCTTAAAGCAGATACTTCTACATCCTCCGTAAAGTTTAGGTTCATTGGTCTAGTCCAGCATAGAAAGCAGTAAAGCTTAGTACCACTAACTGTTCCTGGTAACCGAACAACATAACGGTTATATCTACGACGTTTAAATCTCGTATACAAAATGGGAAATTTGTACGTCGCCACAAAGTTTTATTACTAGGGAACGGACTTAATTGTAATAAAGAAAAGCAAAATACGTACATATAAATGTACTTATTTTTTAAAAAATATGTAAGAAAAATAGGAAATATGTGAAATAAATATTCTTTATAATGTTTATAATTCCATTCTTCAAGCGTTTACTTATGTATAATACTTTCGTATTATATACAATGTTGTTTACGAGGAGCCGGAGCTCAAGTGAATAGTACCGTGTAGCCTGTGATAGAAGGCGGGTGTAAAGGGAGCTTACTCCCACCCCAAGGATTTTCAATACTCAGCTACAGGTTGGTGGGTCAAAATCAGCCGCTCTCTGGTGGAGAATCATCAATCAGTTGATCACAAGCATCAGCGATCAGTTGATCACGTCATCAGTTAATCAGTAGGTTCCTTCGATCAACACCAGACGAATGCCGGATCAGTGCCTGAACAAACGGCCATGGACCGCGCGCGATCTTATCATTGTGTTCCTTGCACTACACACGTCAGGAGACCAGTTAGGTTAGGGCGGTGCCCCACTATTGGGAAATTCCTGGATGAGGAAAACTCCGTAAACCGACGAATGGAGTTTAGCTGCAGTATGTATGCAGTATGCAAATGGGTATGGAAACTTTTCTCAGGAAAAACGAAGCGTTTTCAGACTCACAACACGGTTTCAGGAAATCAAAATCTACGGAAACTGCCATTTTTTCTTTCCTTAAAGATGTTGCTTCATCAATGTATCAAAATGAAGAACCCATTGGGATATTTTTAGATCTTTTGAAAGCTTTTGACGTTATTAACCATAACATCTTTCTCTCAAAATTACCTTCTTATGGAATTCGTGTATTGCCCTAGATTGGATAACGTCGTACCTTAAAAATCGATCTCAAAGAGTAGAAATACCGTATTGGCACGAAAGGACATTATTTACTTATCTCTCCAATTCTTTGCCAATTGAACATGGGGTCCCACAGGGTTGGATCTTAGGTTCTATCCTCTTTCTGTTGTAAGTAAACGATATGCCCACATCTATTAAAAACGGAAGAACAGTTCTGTTTGCCGATGACACGAATGTTCTTTGCAAAAAAGAAACAATAAATAGTACAATTTCAGAAGTTTCAAATTAGTTTTGTAATAACAAATTAATAGTTAACGAAGGAAAACGGTTTCAATGTAATTTTGCGTTTCAAATCGGCAATCGTATGCTCCATTGAAAATTAACAATATGCAATTAGCTGATGTTAAGGTAACAAAATTTCTAGGTCTCTCATTTCAATCAAACCTCAAATGGAATGTACATATAACAGACTTAAACACTAAATTAAGCTCATTATGTTATGCATTCAGAATTCTTTATAATTCTGTCAGCCTTCATGCAGCTCGTTGCGTGTATTTTGCAAATGTACATTCCCTCCTGAGATATGGCATAATATTCTGGGGAAGCTCATCCTTTAGTTCCCAGACGTTTAGATTGCAAAAGAAAATTATCCGAATAATGAAAAAATCCCATCCACGTGATCCGTGCAAGCCGCTTTTCATTGAGCTTGGAATCTTACCATTGCCTTGCCTATTTATTTATGAGTCTGTAGTATTTGTCAAAACTGACTTACTTAACGGTGGGAACATATTTTCATGTAATACTGATATTTATAGTTACAATACTCGACGTAGAAATCATATTCATCAACTGTCAGTATCAACAGCTCACTACAAGAAATCCACATACAATACATGTACGCTACTTTACAATGCATTGCCAGATGAAATTAAACAATTAAAATTCGTACACAAATTTAAATTAAAAGTAAAATCTTTTCTGCTGCAAAACTGTTTCTATACAATTAGAGACTACACTGATCGCCAAAAAGAAACATAATGTTTACTTTAACAAAACCAAGATATAGTATAATGAATTAGTTTACATTTGCATTGTATAATTTTAAAAAAAGACTCAATATGCCTGTAACAAATAATGTACTTCCGGGTCAATGACCCCCATCTCGATCAGGTTTTTGTCCAGTTTCCCTGATCCATTGAGCAAATGCTGAGATGGCCCCTTGATTTGCTTCTGGACGTAAATGTAGCTTCACTATGCGCACGTTTTGTTGAACTTTCCTTTGCTGTAGTGGTAGTAGAGCTTAGGGTGAGTTTCTATTTTGTTAACAATACAGAAAAATCAAGTCTGTTCGTTTCTGTACCGTTAAAAATAAGTTTTCTATAATTTGGCAACGAAAATGTCTAGTTTTTGAAATGTTAATCTCCCACTTTTTTAAATTTACTATTATTATTATTATTATTATTATTATTAATATTAATCTTTCATCTATTAATAGTTAAATTGTTGGGAAGGGATTCTGAAACTCAAAGCGTCCGCAGATGATTTTCTCCCCCATACGTCACATACAGTTTTTGACTGTTTTGACTAAATAAATAAATAAATAAATAAATAAATAAATAAATAAATAAATAAATAAATAAATAAATAAATGTACGAAAATTCTAACGGCCGGATGCTCTGATAAGAAATTTTTTGCCTGTAATTGTGGGTGTGTAGAAATCATTCCATAGGCAATCCGGGAACAATTTATTTATTTGCTGCAGCAGTGTAATGAAATGAGTTTGAGAAGAAAATTGCTTGTAACAAAAATTTCGGATCAGTTTATCAGAAGACACGATTCATGTGAAATTCATGTTATTGTAAATTTTTCACCTGAGATTCTGAAGATCTATACAAACTACACGCAAGCTAGAATCACTTATGCTCACGGTATTGACTAACATGTTCGAGAGAAACTCGATATAATATTACTCCTGCAATTCGCAGCCGGTACTAGTATTACGTAGGTAGTTTTTGGCGTCGAAAAAAGTGATTTTTCAATGAAGAGGAAGTACCAATATTTTGTGGAAATAACTTGCATTTAGTACTTACAGAACTTGAGAAAATTGTCCACACACGTGAACCAGTCTCAATCACTACGTCTCTATTTGATGCCTATAGTAATGTAGGGCATTTCATGGCAATACTAAAAGCAGTCTACCTTTTAATTAACCAGAAAATTTTGTTTTAACAAGTTTTCAAAGATTTTTAATTGAGAATTGTAAAGACTTCTAAAACTAATTGAAGCATATTAAAAAAATTCTGAGAATCAGAACTTTTTAAAAACTCCGTTAAAAACATAATTAACAGGGCACTGTTTCTGCGAACGAAAATTTTTCTGAAAGAGTACGGTTTGTTAGGAGCATTATTGCCGTTTAATGCGAATTGATTTATTTACAAGCATAATAGATTTATACTATATCAATAGTTACAATCAAATAAATCAAGGAAATGGCTCCTTCACAATCATTGAAGAATAATTTTTACGCCATTTGCCATGACGTCTCTCGGCTGATACATATAAAAGACGTATAAACTCCCTCTTGCTCATTAATCGGGTTAATAATAATTATTATATTATTTCTACGTAATTATTGCAATTTGTTTTATTTGGAAGACATATTCTTAGTACGTTGAATAGAATGTTATGTAATGGATTCATATTTTAGCGTTATAAATAGGTAGTTCGCAGACGTTTGAAGTGGAAGGGTCAGGCAAACCAATTTTCAGACCTGGCAATTTGAAGTCGGATGATAGTCTCTCAAGCAGAAAAGCAACTCTATGACGTGTTATGACCACCACAATGAGAGGAATATCAAGTGAGAACGATGTTTTACAATTAACCGTTTTAAGACATTTTAATTACTATTATGTGCAATTTATTTCATTCAGTACTGTAACCGAATACACTTACAAGTTACTTTATGTTATGGGGCTAAATAACCACTAGGGAAACGCTAGTGTTTTGTAGATACAAAAAAATAATTAAATTTAAAAGTCATAAAATTAAAATATTTTAGGAGCAAACATTCAAAATGTGACATGTCCATTTGGCAAAACTTGAGTTCTGTTGTTTTCACATAGAAATTTATTTCCAGGAAAAGACGTGAATGTCCTACAAAACATTAGGTAGAACACTTTTCGTTGAGTTAAAGACGCTGTAGAAAAAAGTGAACGTTATGCTACATTTTTCATTTTTATTGGAAAAGAGTGAAGTGGACATGATACGTTTTGGATGTTTGCTCCTCATTTATACTCTTATCTTTAAAGAAGATTAACAAAAGTTATTCTCAATAAGTCCGTATAGAGATCTTCTAACTTCTGGACACCGATGGAGAACTTATGTAAAATTCATTGAAAATTCAACATTTGCTCTTCCTCGAATTTTACTATCGTCATTAAAAGTCACGTATTTTTCTTAACACATTATTATTTTACATTAATTGTTTTACCCTCCATTTATTTTTTCTTCATTTACCCTGCCATGCTTCCTCTCTCGTCTTGTTTCTTTTTGTTCACGATCGATTGTCATGAATCGCGCGTCACTACAAAAACGAATACGAGTTTCGGACGGAACATTAATTAGTTCAGTGCTTGAAAAGCACAAGAAACAATATTTTTGTGCAGCAACAGTTCTCTGAAAAAGACATTTTAAATAATTCTATTTGCACATCTCTTTAGCCTGTGCTGTGTAAGATGGATCATCGTAAAATGTTGAAATTTTGGGACACTAGAGAATTTACAGGGTTACTATTTGTATTTAATCTTTTTTATGATCTACGTCAGAACATAAAATATTCTTAAAAACGAAGGAAAAAAGGATTTTTTTCTGTTTTTTTCTTCTTTCTTGTTGATTATAAAGGTCAAAATTGGATATAAATGCCTGAAAAATTTCTCAAAAGATCTTTTTCACCTATAGAAAATCGCAAGGATAATTTAAATCAATATTCATAGGAGTAATGTGGTTAAAAAATAAACTTATATGAGAAGCTAAAAATCGCTTTTTTTGCTTATACGAAGTACTCAGGGTAAATTGATTTAAATCGGACGAAAACCTTGTTTTTTTACACTTCAATTCCAATGTTCAACCTAAAAACATTATATCCTTCGGGGACTGATTTGCATACCTTATTCCGCTCCCCTCTTTGTCATCGAACCTTATTTCATTCTCCCTAAACCACAGCATTTGCACTACAGTGCACAAATTCACTATAAGTGCACCAACCACTGCACTAGACATACAGCTCCTAATTACCAGGATTTGCATCAGTCGGCGCGGAGTATTTGCTCAACAAACAGCTCCGCTCAGAATACACGCAACCGGCATACATGGCCAAAGCTGCAGTGCTGCGAAGTGCACTAAGCGCGGCAACAGCACAGCAAGACTGGTGTTCATCCGCGCCACAAGGGAACGGGAGCGGCGTTGGGGCGTTGACGGGGACGGTTCCCGGGACGGTTCCCGGGACGGTTCCCGGGACGGTTCCCGGGACGGTTCCCGGGACGGTTCCCGGGACGGTTCCCGGAACGGTTCCCGGGACGGTTCCCGGAACGGTTCCCGGGACGGTTCCCGGGACGGTTCCCGGGACGGTTCCCGGGACGGTTCCCGGGACGGTTGAAGGGGCGGATGGCGGAGCCGTTGTGCGAGCTTTGTCGGAGCGGTGGTGGGATCGGTGATCGGAGCGGTTGTCGGAGCGGTTGTCGGAGCGGTTGTCGGAGCGGTTGTCGGAGCGGTTGTCGGAGCGGTTGTCGGAGCGGTTGTCGGAGCGGTTATCGGAGCGGTTGTCGGAGCGGTGGACGGGTCGGTGGACGGAAGGGGTTGACATGAACAAACTCGAGTCTTTGCATTCGAACTCCAGTTACAAACGGGTATTTTGATTTTTGAGGATACTTTACACGAAGCCTTAAAACATTTTCAAACTTTTCTCAAAAATGGCTCCAAAATTTCTGATTAAACTTTGTTCTCAGATAGCTTATAAGAACGCTTAAGAGTATGGTGCAGGTCTCTTGTTTGTTGAAATACCAGATTTTTTTTAAATTGCAAAAGTACATTTTTGGGGGGTGTCTTCCTACAAATATATTAAAAACTTCGATTTTTTCCTTAATAAAATATGTTCCTTGAAGACAGATCAAATGAGTTTGTTGAATTTTTCGAAAATACAATAAGAGTAGTTTTCGAGTAATTTTGCGCGAAATATAGGGAAGTAAAAAATGGTACCAAATCGTTTGCTTCTCTTTTCTCCTCTTACGTAAACAGGGACGAGTAAATTATATGGAGCTAGTTCCATTTTCGGCAGTCTCATACGTTTTTCAAAAATTGCAAAAAAAAATTTCATTTCAGAACTCCAAAATTGAAGATCAAATAATGTCTGTAGTGAAAAATCATCTCCTTAAGAAAGGCCATGTACACTTTTTGAAAAAAACGAATAGTTTTCGTGTATTTTGCCCTCGAAATTTATATTAAAAAATTATTTCTCAAAATTCGCTTCAATTTTTTTTTAAATTTTCCATAGGTATAAGAAGGTTCCTTTAAAACAATTGCTTTGATGTCATTTTCGTTGAACTTTGAATTTTCAAAAATGGCACATTTAGAAATAATTCGAGAAATTATGTGCTATTGTAGCACCACTAGTTTAAAATTAGACGCGGAGCTGATCTACAGTCTCGAGAAACGAGGTTGTAAATGAATAGCCGGCGAAGCTACATTATTATATTTTCAGCACGTGTTTGAAAATCATTCACGGTCAAATATTTGAAATAAAATTTACATTGTCTCTTATTTCTATTTCTGGAGGTATTATCTGCTTCGTTCAATAGGGCTTCGCGGAGCAGATATTTTCACTTAAAACAACGGTATAAAGTAATATTTTTCGACTCTTTTTTGTTTGATTTCGCGATTTTACCCTACAAAAATTAGGAAAAAGCAGTGATAGAAAATTTAGTTTTCACACTGGGACGCAAATGGGTATTTTGCACTGACATATGTTTGTCATAAGTTATTAGTCCTATAAGTATAGTGTATGTTTTGTGTCGCTGGAGATGGCGAGATGCGACGCTGACCTACCCGTAGACTTTTAGGGTTTTCCCCAACCAGGTATCTCCCACCAGTGGGGCACCGCCCCTAGCCGTACAAGCTCTAAGCTCCAGACCGGTCTCCTGGAATGTGTGGTAGTGTAGTGCTTGTTAGTGTAAGTGTGTGGAAGGGGAGAGGAAAAGCTAATGAAAAGGAAGGAAAGATCACGCGCGATCCATGGTCCGTTTGTTAGGGTATTACTCCGGTCTTTACCTGGTGCACTCATCTCCACCTATCGGAGTACTCATACACTCTCTCTAGCTGGAAAACATTAGTTTCGATTATTCTCATCGGACATTCAATAGTTATTTATGTATGAAGGGCGTTATGTAGATGTTTTTGCCCCGAGGGCGACTTCCAATCCCGAAGGCCTCTGGCCCGAGGGGTTGGAAGTGGCCTGAGGGGTCCATCTAGTAACGCCATGGTGCATACAAAACTTTATGGTTTACTAATTCGTTGCTGAATTAAACGAGAATTCGAAACATTTTTAACGTTTTTTGCGTTTTATGTGAAAAGGTGCATTGTAATAGTCATATATCCAAATGACGTCAGATAAACAAAACAGTGTTTGTATCTATTTACTATTGGATAATTGGTATTGGACTGATTTGTTCGTACAAAATGAAAGAATATTGTGAAGTTCCTGCGGAAATTCTCGCAAAAGCTAACAAAACTGCGGAAAGTGGTTTCCAGTAAAATGTCGAAAAATACATGAAAATGTTTATGCTGTATTCGAACTATATAGCAGGTGAATAACAGTAAATTGCGTTGATGAAATGCTTCATTTAGTTTATTTGCTTCAATTGTCAAAAGGAATATGTTATAACATCAAAAAAATATTTGGAGGATGTTAGCCGATTTGCTATATACATCTTATTACTACAAGTAGTACTGCTACTCAAGAAGCACATACTATATTTTAAAAAAAGGTGATACGTAACAGTGAAATATAAGTGGCTGGTGGAAATTGTATATTCACGGGAACATACCAAAATTGCAAATTTCATATCAATTTAGCAAAGTAAGGTTTATAACGAGTTGTTTTACTAATTTCATCATTATGCCATTTATTTGCTGTATTTGTTTGCATCTTAACTTTAATAAATTGAATTCATAAAAATGTATTGTATTGGTATTAGAGCGGGCCATAGAGTATTCAAAAGGCCCGAGGGCATAAAGAATCAGAAAGGCCCGTAAGGGTATTAACAATACCGTTCCATGTTTTGAGATCCATAAACACACAGTAATGAACTAGTAAACCATAAAGGAATTAATGTCCGTTTAATTTAAAATTACAAGTCAGAGAGCCTACTTTTATACTAAAATTCCTATCAAAATACTAAGATATGATACATGAGAAAAATTATAGTTCAATTTAAAAATTCAAAATTGATTACATTCCTCGAAAACCAAAAATATTTCGAACAATACCTCTACGGCATATTACTTGCCCCATGATTCCGCATTGTTGATAGAAAACTGCATGTCGATACCGTGGACGGTTTAGAAGTTATGGGGGTAGCCCACAGTCGGTGGGACACCCGGTACAACTGTTCCCAAAAGTGGTTTTGTACGAAGCGCGGGCGGGCGGCGGACGGGTCGCAAAGTAAGACGCCGCTTGGGTGGTGACGAACAACCGCCGTCGTCGCGCACCAACCGCAATAAACTCCGAGAGAAGTGGACAGCTGAAGGGGACGAATGGCCGCCATTTTTTACGCCGGGGTGGGAGTGGGGGTGGGGGGAGCCCGCTGCGCTTCTGTTTGCGTCCCCGTCGCCAAGATTGTCTCCGGGGACCGCTGACGGCCGCTCAACCTACTTGCGGCGCACGTCCCTTGACAAAACAACGCGTTGGACTTCTCTGTCTCCACGCTCGCCGTGTTTAGCAGATGCAGACGCTTCGCAAGCGGAAATAAATTTCGAGATGGGAGGACTTTTATATGACTGTTTCACTGGCCTGCCCATTTCGTAAGAAGTCAATGCTAAACAAGAATATATTCAATATACTCCCAGATGTAAGAGTATGTCGTCATATGACTATCAATTTCGCACTCTGTGTATTCACGTTGTTTGCCTTTTTGTTCTTAACGACAGCAATTGTTTTATGTCCATAAGAGCTTGTGAGCATCAATATAATATGAAAATGTGTCGTTTTGGTAATGTTTGAAACTCTGAAATTCAGTATTATTAAAGATGCAGTGCCGAAAAACAGCAAAAGAAACACAGAAAGTGTGTGGAAGGAAAATCAAGAATTTTGCGACGAAAGAAAATAAAAATTAACAGCATAATCTACTCGAAATTGACGAATACCGCTGCTATTTCATGTTTTACTACGTCTTCCATTTCAAATACTTCCATGATATCCCAAGACATGGCAAGTTCAACTTACAAAATGTTCTTGTAAGTAGTTTTCTTAAAATTGTTTTATGAAAGTTTTATTATAAAATTGAAACATAGTCGAAATCATTTTCTTCGCTAAACTGTTGTTCATATTTTCCTTGGATTTATGTTATTCCAGGACGAAGTGACATCTCGGAGCTGAATAAAACTTTCACACAGTCCGTTAACAGTTTTGCGTAATATTTCACTTCTTGAGATTTTATTTATCCACTCAATTCATGTAACCCGTTATTTTGTGAAATAGCACAAAATATCTCTTGAAAGTTAAAGTTAAAGTTGCTGTGATATTACTTATGACAATGTGTTAAAAATGCAATGAAAGTGCAGAAATTCGTCGGGGGTAATCTGAAAATAAGTCTAAGAATATTCTTTGCACGATGTTAACTTATTTAACTTTTAAAGATATGGGTATATTTTCTTTTCATTATTGTTAAAAAAGTTGTTTACAGGTACAGTTTACTGGTGACTGTCCGTCCGTATATATTCAAAGTTAGCGACTAAACCATTACGCCGATTTTCTTTAAAATGGATATTCTTCGACCGATATAAACAAACTGAAGACTACGAGTTTGAATGGGATATTTTTTTATTTTAGGGTACTTTTCATGAACTCTCAACATTTTAAAAATTTACTCAACATTTTGAATAATTGTTTCCTCAAATAGCATAAAAGTGGCTACAACTGCAACTGCAATATTGAAGAAAGAGATTTTGTAATGAATTCTGATGCGCAAAGACAGATCTTGAAATAGTCATGTACAATTTTTGAAAAATGTGAGTAGTTTTCGTGTTATTTTACATGGAATGTCGACAATTTTTTTAAACAATTATGTTCTCTAAAACGGCTCTATATTTTTAATTTTTTCTGCCCATGTCTCCAAAACTACGGACAATATTTCAATTCTGGAGGGGAAAGCGTGTTTAAATATTTAAGGGGTTGCTAATGGCCTTCTGTTTTCTTGTGACCGGATCAATGCCCGAGGTTGCTGCGTTCCGTTTCTCAAGCTTCCTATTGAAGAAACTCTTTCGTAGTTTTAACCAATGCTGGCATGCAGAGGCTGGCCTCCGAGTAAATGAATCGAAGCTCGCGATTACAGCGCTCCTCTTCGCAGCTCGTTATCTCCGGTTCAACAGACTCAGAAAGAAAACGCAATCGGGGGTATCGGAGTCCGGTTCTACTGGTTCACGCAGCGGGAACCACTCAATTTCCAAAGCCGTACTACAGGTCTGAGCATGATGTATGACGCGTGGGAAATAAAATGCCAAGCAAATTAGACGTGAAATTTGGGTGCTTCTCTTCTCCAGTTTATATCTTTTACTGCAATGTCATAATAATAATAATAATAATAATAATAATAGTTATTTTCATTCCCTTTCTTCATATTACTAAATATTAATTTATGATATTTAATAGAATATAGCAACAGTGCTACAAATCGTATGTGTACAATCGGGAAAATAGATAAAGGTCATTGCATAGGAGTCAGTGTTCCAGGCGACGACACTTGTCGGGTAATCAGAGCCACATCGTCTCAAAAGGTTACTTTACTCGAACATCGGATATGTTGATTAGAAATACTTGAAATTTTATGAGCCTGTGGAATTAAGAACATATCACAATCTGGTTCAAGGAAATACACGATGTAGAAAAATATGAGACATTTGAATTTCGTGGCCATGAACCAACCGGAAGTCACTCGGAGGCTCCGATGGGAAAGGCGGAAAAGAACCACAGGGAAACCTATCACTTAGTTGCCAGTTGTAACGAACCCGTGCACGAGCAGTGTCCCTTGTGGACTTCAAAATCTTGCGGCCCAGGCGTGCGATCGCTTAAACGCCGGGATCGTTCATCAAAAGCAAGTGCGTAAATCGGATCTACGACTGGGAGAGGTGGCTCAGGGCATCTACTTATGTCACTGCAGTGTCTCTGACCGGGAGGTCCTAGGGTTACACTCCCCGCGTGGCGGGATTTTCGACTCTAGCTTGCCAATTAGATCGAATTCATTCGTTGTCTGGAGGAGAATTCTAGAGTTAGCTGCTCTGATCGGTAATTTTCCAATCAACACCAGGCGAATGCCGGAGCAGCATTCTAACAAACCGGGCACGGACCGCGCGATCTTTCCTTCCTCTTCCTTGTCCTATCCCCAGCCCTTACACACACACATATGCACTACAATATCACACATGTCGGCAGGCCGGTCTGGAGCTTGTCTCAACCAGGACGGTGACCCTCTGGTGGGAGATACCTTGTTGGGGAAACCCCGCTCGACGACAGGTATGATGACGCCGGATCTCACCATTCAACGGAGGAAGATCACAAGGAAAAATCATGCACTACACTTACGGGAGTAATGCCCTTAGCTGTTGAAGCACCCAGAATCACAAATATGTCTATTATCAATCTATTTCCTTCAAGCTTATTCCACGACGAAGCGATTTAGCTCTGTCTGACACGAGCGTTGCGTTCACGGGCGTTACTTAACGCGCGTCGTGGATTAGCACTGTATCTTCTGCGGAACGGTCAAATCTCTGGAGTGCCGTTTCGCATGTGATAGTGATATTCTACGATTACATTGCATTACGTAACGCGTGACAATGTACCGCTTGTGTGCAGGGGCCTTAACGCTGGCTCGGCGGCATTGATCGGGCCGAGCTGTGACGGTACCAGGAACACAAATCCCCCGATTGGACTCCTAGGATTTTTGCCTATATTATCACTCTCCGCGGCCATCACGCTTGCTTTGAGTTATTGATATCCGGACCCCGCTGGAAAGCAGTTATCACTGTCGGAATCCTTCCCCTTCAATACAAGGATTGAGTCGCCCTGTCAGTTCATATTTACTGGCTTTCCAGGCCAGTACCGGAGTCGAACAAGGCGCCACTCACAATGAGTTTGGAGAAATCCGTCCTGTATGCCCAGAGTATCGGACCAGTGCTACGAAGAAGTCGAGTGCTCAATTGGGACCCCCGGGCCGAAGCCTAGGGGGGTCGGTGCCCCCAACCCGTGTTCTCAGTGCTCCGCCTTGAAGCTATCGACATGAGTACCGCCGGACCCTAGGCAACCTGACAAGGAGGTTCATGTTCGCCGTCTGAAATTTTATATGTTGGATTGAGATCTGCCTCTCTGTACAGAGGTTGCTGACTAACGAACCCCACGCCTAATATCGCCCAATGGTCGGTGGCATTTCACCTACTGAATGCCTCCACCTTGAAGCTAACGACGTGAGTGACGTCGAGAGACTCAGACACCGGGAGGAAGTCTCCGTCACCACATAGAGCCTCAGGTCGTGATATCGCTTGCCCCCTTCGGGGGTGTCGGATTCAAAAGTTCGTGGAATCGGTGGAAATCGGTGAAATCGTGTGAAATCGGTGGAATCGTGTGAAATCGGTGAAATCGTGTGAAATCGGTGAAATGAAACCGGCGAAATCGGTGAAATCGTGGAATCGGTTATGCTCCTCGAGTCTTCAAGCCACGTGATTCGTGATCCTAGTTCCTTGTGATAAGTCACAGTTCGCGAGGGGGGATGGGCTCTCCAGCAATCAGTTATAATCATCCGAAAATTAGTTTTCGCCTTTGACGAAAAATTAAGTGTGTTTGGTGGGGCGAGTCATCCCGGCGGGCATATTTGGTTCGCATCTGCTTCAACGCAGCTTCTTTTACGGGGCCATCAGCGTCTTTTCGTATACCATGGAACACAAACTTACTCCAAACTCGCCAAAGCACAGGATTCCTGTGTTTCTACGGCGACGTGGCCTCGTGTAAAATACAATTCTTTGCGCGTGGCCGGTTACATTACTATATATTCGTCATAGACTCGACACAGCTACGACGCCTCCCTCGGTGGCTCCTTGCTTAGCGTGCACGCTTTCCACGGCGCAACGTTGGGTTCGATTCCCAGCCGAGGTAAATTATACCTGTGCGCTTTCCATACAAATGTCCCAGTATCAGTTGCTGTGGGTTGATGAGAAAGCCCACCCTAAGGTTAAGAAGACCAATGTATCCAGTGAAGGGATGTCTTCGTGCTAACCACACGAACCCCTTATTATCCCATGGCCGAGAGGCTGGGTCACCGCTGGTCGCCCAAGGCTCGCAGCGGGCGGTCGAGCCATAGAACAACAGTAACAGTAGCAACGACTATTTAATTTGCTTTGTGTGTCGAGCGAAACCCCGAAGATCAAACCCAATTTAACGGCACTTCATCTAGGAAAAACTGTGGGACTTTGTGGACTGTGAAGATGTGAAGTTGATAAACACGCAGAAGCTCTCCAAAAACATTATCCCCATTGTCTTTGCCTAGTTGAGCAAAGAAAAACAGGTTGGGGCAATCACCACTTATCTATCCACTCCACGCTGAATGGCCACTTGCCGTGTGAGGTGTCGAAAATACTTTGCAAAACCGAGCAACTTCGCGCTCTTCTCTTCGCAACGCAGTGTGAATTGGGCCGTGAACCGTGTGTCCGCGTGCAGCGTGGGTCAGAGGTGGCTTATTCGATAACGTTGTGTCGCACAATTGACGACCCGTCAATCGATCTGTCCCGCAGGACCACCGCACGTCAGTTATTTCGGAAATGCCACCTCTAAAGAGGAGCATCGACAGCGGTGACGCAGAGAGCGAAACAATTTTCCCAGCGTGGCAACAGAAATATTTGCTATTTCATTTTGTTTATTAAATCGTTCTAAACTACTTGTCATAACCGATCCTCCCTCCGAAATTTCCTCCCTTATTGCAGGTTTCTGGTTTATACCATGTTGAGGCTGCAAATATTGCTTGAGTTTTGTTGGGAGAGCATCTGAAGATGTTTCGTGATGAAAACAAGACTCCTGTCGCCTTTTAATCCTTTGATACAAGGAAAAATTCTAAAAACCAATTATTTAAGAACTATTAGTTTACCTCAACCTAAGAATTATTGAGAATTGAAGTCGTCAGTATTACCTTGCATGGGCGAAAATAAAATAGTTTTCTCCCGTAATTCGGGCGTGATAAATGTTACACAGAGGTTACTCTCCAAAACGCTGTTCACGGCGTCTGCAATGCTGTGAACTAGTACTACCAACGTTAAACTCTAACTTTCAATTCCTTAGGTCTTTACACGAGCGCGGCACATGGACACTAAACCGCTCTGCTTCTAGATCTTCAAACAATTCGATCGCGTCGCGTCTCAAGTAAAAAAGGAAGTACTCCACGAAATCAAAACAATATGTAATGTTATCTTTGTGGTCTACGTGTCCGTCGCATGGCGCGCTCTGTCGCTCTTCTTAGAAAGCAGTTGAAAATTTCAAAGCAGTTCAGCCGATTCAAAGTGTTTCATACGAGAAATCTATTGCCTTTCACTCTGGAAGGCCGCCCGAGGTTTTACAGAAAACAATACTAAGTCCAAAGCGGGACGTTTGAAATGTATACCCTTTGCTGTTAATTAGGGCCAAATAATTGCTATAAATGATTGAATTCCAAGTGCGGCGCCACATTTGAATTAATGTTTTCCACCTATGTGCCAACATACCACATTTTCCAAGTACCTGACCGGGATGGGAACTTCCTCCACCTCGAATGCATGAGGTATCCCTTAGGTTCTTCTCGGCCTAGTTAACATGATGCCGAGCTACCCAGTTCTCGAGAACCCGTGAACCCGCGATCTCGGACGGATGGATCGCGGGTTCTAGTCCCGCCTCGGGCATGAGTGTGTTTGTGTATGTCTGTGTGTGCCGTCCATTCATCCTTCATTATCATCATCATTCCATCTTCCATCCCCCCAGGACTAACAACCCTGGGGTATAAAAATCGGATGCAGCGTAATGCTGATCCCCCTGATTAGTTATATGCAAGACTTGCAAGTGATAAAATGATACTGAGCCCGTGCTAGTGCATATCCTGCGTGGTCCAAGATGTCCTATTTGCGAGCAAAGAAACAAAATAATAATAATAATAATAATAATAATAATAATAATAATAATAATAATAATAATAATAATAATAAAACCGCTACAGAGACTTTTCGTATGCTTCAAGAGGCCTGTTACGAAGAAGATCACTTGCAATGGTTTTCATGAGCCTCAAAATTTCAAAGATGGCCGCGAGGACGTTGAAACCGATGACTGCGCTGTGAGACTTTTCACAAGCCGAACTAATGAAAATTTGTAGAAAGTGCGTGAACGTTTAAGGGGGAAGATCCACCTTAAAATCTTTAAAAATTAGATTTTTGAAAACATTTGTTCCCTATCCATTAATTATTCAGAAATATTTTGGTAAAAAAAGTATTTCGATATCTGCAATAGTTTTCGAGTTATGATGTAAAAGCATCATGTATCTATTAGAGTAGTAAGGTAAACAAAACTCACGAATCTAACTTCCTCCCTTGTTTTCCAGAATTACCGTTTTTAAAGATCAGTTTCCCTTAGAACTCAAAAACTAATAATTTTAAAGCTCTGAAATTTTTAGGATGCATTTAACCCAGTATTATCTAGAAAACCATGCTAAATCACACACTCAATAGTTTTGTGACAAAAAATTATAAAGTTAAAACAAAATTAATAAATAATATATTAAATTTGGATTCAAATTGAAAATATTATTTATTCAGAGATCTAAATGAAAGAGTATGGTTTTGTACCTGTGAGTACTGCCGACAAATTAAAAGAAGAAATTTGTAAAATTATCAGAATTATTTGAATTATCAAGGAAACACTAAGTCAATGCATGAAAAAACTGCTTGAATTTTGATTTTTCAAAAAAACAACGTTTTTTTTAGTTAAAAGCAAATTTTTCCTTGCAGAAAAAAGATATTTCTGTGTGTTACTTCATTTTCATTTCTGAGGAGTATGATTTTAATGGAGAAAGAAAGAGTGGACATGTAATAAAAATTTAACTACTGTAAGCTGTATCTTCCTTCTTAAACACCGATTGTCATCTGAATGTTGGATTACTTGCCAATGAACGGGGATTTTTGCTGGAGTTGGTCTGCTCCGTCGGTTGGAGGATCGAGTCCACATCGTCCAGCCGGAGATCAAAGACGATTGGGTTCTTTATCCTGACAATGCGCCCTTTCACACGACACTCGCCGCCGGCGAAGTTTTGGCCAAGTTCAACGTGATACCACTGTCGCAGCCACTCTGCAGCCCCGACCTAGCTCTCAGCGACTTCTTTTTGTTCGTCCCAATCAAGAGAGACCTGAAAGGAAAGCGATTCGGCACGATTCCAATGGTCCAGGGCTCCAGGTAGCTTTGACGAGGTCTCTTGACAGCTTTATGCATGAAGGGTTCGAGGGAGCTAATGATGAAAGGAAAAACGCTGGCAGCGGTGTGTTGATTCCCCAGAGAAATGTTTCGAATAATTTTAGTTTGCTGAATTATATTAAATATTTTTTGTTCGGAGACCAGTCTTGAAACTTGCTGAACGCACTTCGTAAAACGATTTATACAACGCTTCTGCGTTAATGATCTTGACAAAGCAGGCGGACTCCAGTTCCGTCTTCAATGAAAAGATATATGAGAGAAAAGTCTGAATGGATATCAATAATACAAAGTTGAATAAGTAAACATTGCCCCAAACTATCTATACATCTTTAATAATTTATTTAAGTTGTTGCGCCGTAGGTCAGGGGCATACACATTAGTAATTGTTTAATGAATTGATTAGCTGATGCGCAATGTGCAAGAAATCACATTTTGATATAAAGTGAGTCACATAACGTTAGTATCCACTGTATTTTTTGAACGGTTGAAGTTATTGTAGTGCAGTTTTCACGAATGTGTATGAGACAGCAGGGTAAATTGATGAAAGTATTTGTTTCCATTTTATCACTTGTAATTTACTAGATATTGAGGTAAATATGTTTTATTCAAATTGAACTATACATATTTTTTAGTCTTCTATGACAGGCGTAAAAAGACGAATCCAATGATATACATTTTGTAATATCTTAGATAAGAATTTTTTAAGTAATTTTGAATTTTCGCGACTCGTTTTTTAACGGCTATTGTAACGTCCCAAGCACATGCTAGCAGGGAGAGCTCCGCGCGACCTTGTTTGCTGGACAGTCACATTTCAAATATACGATAAACACGAGTCGCAAAATAATCAAAATTACTTAAAAAATCCTTGTCTAACATATGACAAGATGTATATCATTGGATCCGTCTTTTTACGCGCATCATGATAAACTAAAAAACATATATATTTCCATTTGAAAAAAGTTACCTCAATATTTCTGAAAATACAAGAGATAAAATCGAAACGAATACATGCATCATTTAGCCTCATTCCCTCATGCACTTTCGTGAAAACGACATTACAATACCTTCAACCGTTAAAAAATTACAGGAGGGGCTACAGTTACATGACTCGCCCTACATATTGCAATTTGTACCGCTTCTCGTTTGGGAGTGTATTTAGTATTATTGTCATTGTATAATTGTGATTACTTCTTCAGGTACATTTGTTTGTCTACGTTAATACAAATGTACTCCATTTCCTACCCTTTGGGAATATTCTCTTGGAAGTATAAATTTATCAACAATAAGTATAAACACAGACGTATTATAGTAAAATTACATTAAATTTTAATAGTTAATTATTAAGTATATTATTATGGTAATAATTAGTTATTATTAATATAATAATTATTTCTTATGTTCTTACGGTATGCTACTACTACAATAAAATTATTCACAATGCATTGCAATAAACTAAAGTATAACAATAATGCAATTAGTATTAAACATACTTTGCAAAATTAATAAACTGTTTAAGCAAAGAAAGGTCATAAATGTAAATATCAACAATAAATACAGTATAAGCAAGTAACCACCGAAAACTAGTACTCGTTGTAAAGGAAATTCACAATCAAATCTAAGAGACTAAATATAATGTATTATATGCCTACATTCGATTGTTTTAAGACCACGTCATTCGCATTTTAACTATTTTAAATCTATTAGTAAACACACAATTTCTGATGCAAGTAAATTATTCCAATATATATAATCGTGTTAACAAATGCAAATTTTCCCACATCTATTCGCTTTTTTACAAGTCTGTCATTTTACTACACAGCACAATTATAATCTGGTCTGAATGCACGCGATCTGGCAAATATCTGATTCTCGGGAGGTTAAATCCTTTACTGTTTAACTACAGTTGTTGAACTTGCTCGACCTTCCGTCCTTGAAAGGACAAACTGAATGTCACATGAAATTACCAAGCATTTTGCCTTCACGTTCAGCCACGTGGAACTCGCCACACGCCATGACATGACATGAGGGGGGGGGACATGAGGACATGAGGGGGAGCGACAACCCTACAGTAACCCTTAACTCTCTCTCAAGAATCCACTTCGGTTCACGGGTCCAAAATTCAATTGCGTGAGACGTGCGCTCTCGTTTTCTTCTTCGTCTTCTCGTCTTCCTCTTCTTTGTTCTCTTCATCTTCCTCTTATTTGTTCTTTTTGCCTTCCTCCTGCTTATTCTCTTTGTCTTCTTTTTCTTTGTTCTCTTCGTCTTCTTCCTATCTGTCTTCATCTTCATCCTCTTTTTCTTTTGGCAGAAGAAGATAGGAGGTAGGTCATCTTTTTCTTCTTCTACCTCCTCTTTTTCATCTTCTACCTCTTTTCTTTCTCTTTCTTCCTCTTCCTCGTCTTTCTTCCTCTTTTTTCTTTTTATTCCTACTCTTTTTTATTCTTACTCTTTTTTACATTTTTCTTTCATCTTTGTCTCCTGTTTTGTCTTCATTTTCTGGTTTGTATTATGTTTGTAAGAGTAACGGAGTTTGTGAGAGTACGGTTAAATAACGTGAGCTGTTGGTGGGCCGTTGTGAATGATACCACCCCGACTTCCGTTTGGATTGAGCACAATTCAGGGAGTTACCATCTTAGTAACCTCTTTACAGATAGATCTATTTTTTCAATTAATAAATACTTACTATTTTAAGAGTACATTTTCTTCACATGTAAATGCTTCCTTTTGTGTGCAATGTTTTGACGGTACGAAGAACCATTAACTCGCTTTTCATTTCGATAGTGCTGAACCTTCTGTAAAGACATTTTCTCTAATGTGAAGATTTTTATTGAATGTTGTACAAAGAAATATGTTTATTTACTTGTAAAAATCAGCTTGTTAAACATTTCATCATTTTACCTGTGCTATGGAATTTGTTGTAGAATCATGCTGCTGCTTTTGACATCTGTAACGGAAAGACTAATATTGCCGACTGTTGTAGCAGAAATGACTACAAATGAATACATTTTGTTTGGGCAAAATCTAATCATTGTGACCAACTATTATATTGAAATGTTTCAAAGAATGTTTGTTTCGTCAGTGGTTAATCTTTAAGCGAAGAATACTATTTGTTTTATCTGACAGCAAGGAATTTTCTCAAATACTGCGGATGGAATTCTACAACGAACTAGTTTATCAGCTAGGTTGCTTTCAGGAGAATTCTACGGTCGGGTGCTCTGATTGGTAGTTTTCCGTGGTGTCTCCGATCAACACCAGGTGAATGTAGGAGCAGTATCCTAGCAAACATGCCACGGACCGCGCGTGATCTTTCCTTCCTCTTCCTTGACATATCCTCTCCCCTTCTTTACACACAGACACACGATTACATGCACTACACTATCACACATGCCGAGAGATCACACAGGAGCTTAGAGCTTGTCCCGGCTCGGCCGGAGTCCCGCTGATGGGAGAAGATACCAGGTTGAGGAAAAACTCCGCTAGTCGACGGTAGATCGGCGGCGGATCTCGATATCCAGTTTTTATTATACAGTTTATATTAAGATCACTGCCACCTTTTTTATAATACGGAGTTGCTCTACAGTTGTCGGCGTTTCTCCGCTCGTCAGTCTCCTCTCTATTTGACCATAGATCTTGCATTATTTTGGCTTTCACCTTCAGCGATAAGAAACATGCACTACACAAACGAATCTAACGACCAAAGCAGTTTACGCGCCCGGAATCATTAATCAATAAAGCAAGTATTAATAGCAATATCATTAAAACATTTTGACAATACTTTTTAAAACATTTTGGCACTGATTTTTAAAAAGCGTTACTCAGATGCTCGTGTTGTAGTTTCTATTTCTCACAAACTGATTACGGTACGTTAACTCTGAATGTTTCATCCTACCAAATGACTCGAATACTTTTTTTTTGCGATTAATTACTTTTCAACAATTGAAAATGCTTTCAGATTTCGACGTCAAATGCATTCAAATGTCTTCCATTCAAAGTGTTTAAACTTGTCGATTTTTAATTTTTTAACTCCTCAAGAATAATCGTAACTTTCCTCATTTAGTTTCAACAATTTGATACGCATTCTGCTAATATATAGGGTGACAACCTTTTTATTATCTTCGCCTCCTAATTATGTTACGCTTTATATTCTTCCAGTTGATTTACGGGCAAAGTTTTGGTAGAGGTCGCAGCGTATTGATCTGCGTATCTCTGCGTAGCAGCTTCGTGATACTTAAAATGTTCCGTCTTCGCGACGCCGGATTAATTAACTTTATCCATATTTTACTGCCAGCTCCGGGTTGCCTCCGTGCTGTAGGAGTATCAAGCCCTTCCTGCAGCTGAGATCGCTTCTGACGACATCCCTTCGTCCTACTTTATCACCAGACCCAGCTGCTTATCTTACGTGCATGTCGCGCTAGGAAACTCGACGAAATTGCGAGTGAAATATATTATTGCATCGGTTTGAGGCGTGATATCATTAGTTCTAGAAATATATCTAATAATATTATTTTGTTTCGTAACATATCGTTGAGTTAAGTAACAAATAAGCTGATTACTGTACAGTTTATACTTAGAAAAATAATGAGAATATAGTTGTATGAAATTTGTAAATTGTATTGTGAAAATACGTTAACGACTGATGTCCGAATCTGCCTAGTTTCCGAATGTTCATATTATCCAAAGTGATAATTTCATATACGGCGTGGAAGCACACTTCGGGATTTAGCCGGATGAAATTGACATTTGCCAACACGAGGGGGCTAGATTAGGTGAACTACTTATGGTGACTAGGAACAGCAGATAAGAAAAACAGGAATCACACTGCGGATGGTCGTGGGAGATTTCTACTGCTAGTGAAAGACGACATTTACTGAGCTGGCGTAAATTTCTGTTTACGTGATACCACCTAACATAACCTCTCTGGGTACCTCAGTTAGCGTCGCAATCGTCAGCGATGCCAAGATCAGACATGTGTCAGCTGACCACTAGTCAATTCTTTCAGAAATTAATTATGCTTCTGAACAACACACTTTTATTTATGCCACAGTACATTCAGTACTTACGCCGGGAGCGGTAGCTCAGTGCATCAACTGATGTCACTGCGACCTCTGACTGGGAGATCCTAGGTTCGAGTCCTGACGGTGGCAGGATTTTCGACACTAGCTTTTCAGCTAGGTCAAATTCAGTCGCTGCCTGAAGGAGAATTCTAGCGGCTGTCTGCTCTGATCGGTAGTTTTCCGTGGCTTCTCAGATCAACACCAGGCGAATGCCGGAGCAGTACCTTAACAAACGGGCCACGGAACGCGCGCAATCTTTCCTTCCTCTTCCTTGTCCTATTCTCTCCCCTTACGAAAACACTTACTCTAACATGCACTACACTACCACATATTCCGGGAGACCGGTCGGGAGCTTAGAGCTTGTCCCGGCTGGGGCGGTGCCCCGGTGGTGGGAGAGTGCTGGTTAAGGGGAAAACCCCGCTAACTGACGGTAGGTCGGTGCTGGATCTCGCCCTCCAGTCGGGGAAGATCAGCGCCATCTCTCGAGAGAAAAAGCATGCACTACACTACTGGACAAATGATCAAAGCAGTTGACGCGCCCGGAAACTCGAAAAAATCAATCAATCAATAATTCCAGTACTTACGGTGATTCAAAAACCATCCACATCCCATTTACTATAGCTTCGTGGATCTGCTAAGCAGATCTGCATACTTCGAACTCTCAAAGATTTCTGATTATTTATTTTTATGTTTCCCAGCAACGTCTCCTGTTGCTAGGCAGGAACAACTACTACGTTACTACGTTACAGATGCTTCGTTTCTGATATCCGCGACGAGGCTCCTCCCTTTGCTAATACTGCCAATATTGCCTACTGCCAATATTGTTCTTGCAAACAGACACATCTCACTATCAGACAACCACTTTACTTTAGATGGAGTCCCGTGGTTATTGCCAAAATTAACCATATGCAATTTGATATCATCTGTTCGTCATAGCTTTATCCAAACTGTTTGTATAATGTGAGAATTACTATAACATTCGTATATTTCAAACGCATTTACACATTCATGAATTTAATTACTTTTAAAAAAATTTACACCTGTTGTCATGCTCAAATCAAATGAGTTAAATTATTTAGTACTTCAGTGTCAATCATGGATTTCAAGTGGCTGTCACTTGCGATACCCAGATCAGGTGAACAACATGCCACACACATAAATCTTGTCAAAATATTACTATCTTGTGGTTTTCTATAAATGGACGAAATTGCACCTGAGGCTGTTGTATTGGCTGTGTAGTAGGTCGATTCGTCGTTCTGTAAACTGTAAATGCCAACATATCTATTTCGATTATATTTTTACCTCTAACGTATATAATTCTTATTTATAATTATCATTCTCCTTCTTTATTAGTTTAGCCAACTCCGCAAATCGATTTTCATGACTTCTCTTTTCTTGCTATTTTATCAATTTCATCGTAGGAGCTCTTGAAAGTTTTAACTTATTTTCTACAATTTACTACTCTTTATTTGTCCCTCGATTGTGTTTATTACTCGTATGAGTGTTTTAACTTTAATACTAGTCATCATGATACATTTTCGTCGAAACATTTTGAGCTGTTTTTAGAACTAATTCTTTTATTTATTTTTTGTCTATAGAACAATCTGATTCTTTCCTCAATACGTCAAAATACTTTGCCAGCTTAAGCGAATAGCAAATACAGAAAACTAAAGTAAAGCATTGCGAAAAATTCAAACATAAAAGGATTTGACACATAAACATATTGAATACATAATGATACATATACATATTGAATTAAAATGAAATTGAAAATAACCATTTATGAAGTAATAGATACAATTCTGAAAAGAAAATAGAAAAAAGTAATAAACATTCTAGAGGAACCAACTTACAAAGAACAATAAGCAATTTATACTGCATGCGACGTTTGAGGGCGAGTAAAGTCACATAATCTTTAACGCAAATGAATGAGGACAGTTAAAAGCAAAATGGAGAAAGGAAGAAAAGAACAGCTTCGACAAGTTATGAGAAAATATTATGCAATGTGGAATTAACACGATTTAATGAATTAATAATAACTACCAAGCGAAGTCACTTCGGGCGTAGCGCACTAACTTCGAAGTCGGGAGGCCCGGGTTCGATCTCCGATCGGTGCTTTCCCTCAGTCATACAGGCTGGAATGACTCAAAAAGATCACGATCACGTCATCATCATCATCATCATCATCATCCAATTACCTCATAATTTATAATTCAAGGCTTAACCACCTTGTCTTAACAACGAATACAAGCGTAAGTTGATCCCCATAATTAGACACTACCTCCAGGATAGTATGTGACTGGGCGTCGGAAAAGAACATGTAAGGTGGTCAAAATGACCGATGCGCAAATAATAATAATAATAATAATAATAATAATAATAATAATAATAATAATAATAATAATAATAATAATAATAATAATAATAATAATAATAATATAATAATAATATATTATTGTTGTTGTGGGGCAAACTATTATGTACACATCTCTTAAATAAATGATCTCAAGGTTTATTGGAACATTACAATAACCCATTAAGGCAAAAATAACTACACAGAAGTCAACTATTCTCAACAGCTATTACAGTTAAGTTCTTTCATTCTGTTTCTCGTGGTTTCCCCACGCACACACTTCACACACTGTTCACACTTCACACCCTGCTCACACTGCTCGCACTGCTCACACTGCTCACACTGCTCACACTGCTCACACTGCTCACACTGCTCACACTGCTCACACTACTCACACTACTCACACTGCTCACACTGCTCACACTGCTCACACTGCTCACACTGCTCACTCTGCTCACACTGCTCACACTGCTCACACTGCACGCACTTCATGCACTGCACGCACTGAACGCGCTCCACGCACTGAACACACTGCTTGCACTGCTCGCACTGCGCACACTTCACGCACTGCTCAAACTTCACACACTGCACGCACTGCACCACTGCTCACACTGCTCACACTTCACACATTGCACCACTGCTCACACTGCTCACAATTCACACACTGCACGCACTGCTCGCACTGCTCGCACTTCACGCACTGTACGCACTGAACGCACTGAACGCACTGCTCACATCTTCTCAAAAGTTCTCCTGCTCTCCGAGGCGCCTCGCGTGCCATCCATCTCCTCTGCCGTAAAAATCTTTGAAATTTGTGCACGTGCTCCCACATCATACTATTTTATTACAGTCGCTTTTATTGCGAACGCTATTTGGGAAACTATGGGTTCTGTCTGAAATCATTCAGTTTATTCGTCAGCGTTCAGGATACTGAATAAAATTAATGTCAACAAACAATATCGATATACCCCTAGGCTTAGAAACTCCATTATGTAAATGAATAATTCCTTTAATTAAAATGTATTAACTGCTTTTGCTTAAATACTGTCTAAAAACATTGAAAAAGTAAAAATGGTTAATAAACAATTATTACTAAAACCCAATTGCACAAATACCTTAAAAATTATAAACAAAATAAACTTGGCAATAACTAAATACACAAAAAACTAAAATAAATGTAGTTCTTCTCATGATCACGTAAGACACAATTCGAGTTTGTGGATGTTCGCACTCAAGGCTCAAATTCCGGTGCAACTTAGGGAAAATAATACGAGTATAAGTGAGTTTAAGGGGATTTTGAATTATCATCTCTGACAGCACTAGAAACATTTCTTCTTCAATAAGTCAAAATGTTATTTACGTCTGGCGTACTAGCATCTCCAGATAAATGACACTCTAAAATTTTACCAACAGTGATCTTTAAAATTTATTCAAGAGACAACCTCTCGACCATCGACCGTTAACGTAGAAGCCAAGTGCAGCTAAAGATAACACATTCACAGATAACAAGATGAAACGGGCGGAGAAAGAAGAAAAGGAGGAGAAAATGTGCTGAACATTAATCACACTCTCTAGGAATTGCAATTACGTGAGACCTAATTTTTTATACAAAAAGTTTTAATTCTATTCTGGCGATAAATACAAATGGAACCCCTTTTTGCCAATTTTTTTCTAATGTTCTAAAATGGTGATTTTTCATTGCAATACCATAAACCTCTTTTATTAAAATTAATGAACTTTTGAACATATTTACTTGAACAAATTATAAATTTTTGCTTTCCTATAAATAGGAAAGAAGGGGATATTAGGAATGTCAAGTTTTAATATGTTAAAAAATTAATTTGCACATAAAAATACTTTTAATTGTTTATTTATTTTTTTGAGATGTACGATCTTCATTATTCTTTTACAAACAAAATTCTGATGGAACAATCAGGTACAAACGAGGTACAAAAATTTAGGATGGTTGCCCTGTTTTACGGCAGTGGCAGTGCCAGAGTGAAATTGTCACCACCATTATTGAAAGTGCTCTAACTTGCGATTTTGATACAAATACAAAGGAGGTTAGAAAGACAAAGGTACAAAGGAGGTACAAACGAATAGTAATGATTTAAGTAGTTTCGCTGAGGTTACTGTGCCAATATCATGTGCATACGGTTCTTCTGTCACTCGTCTCTAGCGGCTCAACGTTTTTTGCGCTTTCTGCGAATGAACTCGAATCTTGCTTGTAGAATTAGAGATGTATCTCTGGTCTCAAAACGTCTGACGCAGACAATAAAAGCTTACGTTTCTATTTCCCAATCGAAATAACGGGAAAGAAATTTGTTAGAAAAGTATGAGCCGCCATTGTAACTGGTTTTTTACTAGTGTTTTATTTATAGTTCACTTTTCAAAAAATTTCTCTTAGATGAAATAAAATATTGGGAAATGATCGTAGTAACGTATTCAAAAAACTGTAGTAATAGATTCATTATTTGAATGATACAATGAATTGGTTTTTTATTTTATTTAGTTCTATGAAAGCATACCTTGAATAAGAAAAAAACAGAATATTCGGATGTAACTATTTATGAAATGCGCTAAAACTATTCAATCAATTATAATTTAGTCAGCAGGTAAAATTGTTAAAAGCAGGATGTATAGATGTATTGATGAAAATTAAGAAACTTAGGAGTAGAAAATTATTCAAAGTGCACTGTTATATAAAAAGGACAGTGGTAAAAAATGTTTTTAATACAATTTGTATCGAAATTGGTGTTTTGACAATATTTAACCATATGATAATTATGTCATCTCTCACTCCTTTCTCGAACAACAATTCTGATTAGTGAATCATAAAATTAATGTAGTACAATATTATGTTTTTTGTATCTACAACCACTGAATCATAATGTTGTAAAAACTTAATACTGTTAATGTAAAATACTGCATTTCTTTTGTCGCTATGAACCTACAGGTTGATGTGACTCCAAATAAATAACAAAAACGGGAACACCAGCGCCGGTACAGAGGCTGGAAATATCACCGCCGGACGGAAAGATGACCGCAAATGTGGAAAAAAAGTGTGCGCACAGTTGAGGGCACGGAAAGAAATGGCGACAGCGCGTCGTATATAAAAATCACGGCGGCGAGATAATCCCCGCCCACGCGGTCGCCCCGCTTCCACGCAGATTTTGTGAGGTCGCGGCGAGCCCAGACAGCCGTTCCATCTCGAATAAATCCGGATTTGCATCGCGGCCCGCCGGCGCTTGGTTCTCGGATATTCAACTTCTGAAAGTCACGGTTTTCAGTTTTATGCTTGTCGCGCTGGATGAATCTAGATTTTTTTGTTGAAGGGAGGAAAAAATAAATTGCTTAAAAAATGCACGTATAAAAAAAGTGTTCAGTATAACTACATTTATTCTGTGTTGCATCATTAAAATTGATTCAACGAATTACATTTAACCTTCAAAAATACTGAAGTATGTGATGCCCTCGGTTTTTTTATTTGTATTTATTCTCTAACATATTTTGAGATTGCGGTGACTACAGAAAGTTGTACTTTCTATAGTAAATTTGCATTTGGATTTGCATCCCAGCGGCGGTTGATTTTGGAATATTTAACTTCTAAAATTCCCAGTTTTCTTTTTTCCGCTTGTCGCGCCGGATGAATTTAGATTTTTTTTGTTGAAGGGTGGAAAAAAGAAATTGCTTAAAAAATATACATATGAAAAAATATCTTGATTTTTGGAATTTTATTGTGTGCTGCATCATTAAATTTATGTTTTAACAAATTACATTTAACCCCCAGAAATACTGAAGTGGTGCCCTCAGGATTTTTTAAATATATTTATTCTTGGACATAATTTGAGAACACGATGACTACAAAAAGTTCTACTCTTTCGAATAAATCCGGATTTGCATCGCAGTTTGTTCTCCTATATTCAACTTCTAAAAGTCAGTTTTCAGTTTTCTGCTCGTCACGCTGGATGAGTCTAGATTTTTTTGGTTGAAGGCTGGAAAAAAGAAATTGCTTAAAAAATGCACGCTTGAAAAACATCTAGTCTTTTGTCAGTATAACTACCGTTGTAACATTAAATCGATGCTTCAACAAAATACGTTTAACCACTAAAAATACCAAAGCGATATCCTTTGAATTTTCGAATTGTATTCTGACATATTTTGAGTTCGTGATGACTACTGAGAGTTGTACTATCTTGAATAAATTGGAATTTACACCGTAATGTTGGTTGAATCTCGGATAATCAACTTCTAGAACTCACTGTTTTAAATTTTCTGCTCCCCGCACTGAGTAAATATATATTTTTTTGTTGAAGAGAGAAAAAAAGAAATGGGTAAAAAAATGCCCGCATCAAAAACATCTAAGTCTTTGTGACAATAACGACTGTAGCATCATTAAATCGACGCTTCAAAAATTTTCTCTTAATCTCTAAAAATACTGAAGTGATGCCCTTAGGTTTTTCTATTTATATTTATTCTCTAACATGTATTGAGATTGCGGTGACTGAAGAAAGTTGTACTTTCTTGAATAAATCCGGATTTGCATCCCGGCGGCGGTTGATTCTCGAATATTCAACTTCTAAAAGTTCCAGTTTTCCGTTTTGTGCTTGACGTGCCGGATAAATCTAGATGTTTTTTCTTGAAGGGAGGAAAATTATTAAAAAATGTACGTATGAAAAAATATCTGGTCGTTTATCAGTATAACTACATTTATTGTATGTTGCATCATTAAATTTATACTTCAACGACTTACTTTTAACTCATAGCGTTTTCTATTCGTTTCTACCCACCCTAGTGCAGGGCAGAAACGTCATCGCTCCGCAACAGTGCTGCCCCACACGCGTGAAGGGCAGCTACGAATGAAACGGATTCCGGAACTGAGTCAGGGCTTATGCGCTACGCAGTGAAATTATACACAGCTGTTCTTGGTCTGTCACACTGATGGAACTCGAAAAATAATAATTTTGAATTATGATCATTGTTATAATTTTTATGAAGTCTCTTGGTAATTCTTACTTCTTAATTCATAAATTATTAACGTGTGATTTCTTTATTTAAAAACTACGAAAACTTCAAATGCGTATGTGTCGAAATTTAATTTTTCGTGATTTATCATCGATATAATACACAATATTTCGAACCGAAAGGCTTCTGCAGAATTGTTTGATTATTGAAAACCATAAAAATATGAACATGAGCTTTCCGCTGGTGTGAGCGTGCGAGAAACACTTCTTGGTACACATATTTGAATGATTTTGTAAGGGTCACTACTTTTATTTTAACTTTATTAGCGTTTCGAACTTGAGACATACCTACACTTTGGTTTCTAAATAGCATTGGATTTGTTAGCATGAAGTTATTCAAGGTTAAATTTTAGGAAAACACAAACTGATTTTCCGAACTTCGCGAATCACTAAAATTATTTTAAGACATTTCTTGCAAAACATAATATACTCCATCATTCGAAGTATCCCTGCGTGACAGAAGATCCTCAATTTCCTTCACAATTTCACCACAAATCTAAATCAGTTTGGATAACTTCCGTACCTAACCTCACAATGGCCCGGTGCACTGGACTGCACTGACGCGATCGTCAGTGCAGTTTAGGACGCCCCGAGTGTGTCCTGGTTCCGTGTCATTGTGCGAATGCATACGCTTCTTTGCACTGGTGCGCCCTAGCGGTCGAATGGAACACGAAAGCTGCCCTGAGTGCGCACTGGGTGCGCACCAGTGCGGCGAATGGAAAACGCTATTAAAAATACCGAAGTGATACTCTCGTGTGATACCAGACATAAATTTAGATCGCGGTTACTACAGGAAGTTGTACTCTCTATAATAAATCGGTATTTGCATCATGGTGTCGATTTGTTTGCGAGTACACAGATTCAAAATATCAAAGTAATCAGATTTCTGCTCGTCGTGTAAAATAATTATAGGCCACTTTTGAGGTGACATACATTTTTCAAAATTCCGTATAATCTGTTCTGTTGAGATGTGTATTAAATCACTCGCTAGTCGGCGCATCAGTCCTCTTAAGAGGCGGCAACGCCGAAGAAACCGCTGGCACTCAGCGGCATCCACACAGCGTGGTTCGTTGCATGACTCACTCCCCCTGTTACTGGTAAGACCAGTCAAGGGCTCAGGTTGTCGGTTTCTTGATCTGGAGTATCAGTTTGTTGTTCGGATAACTTGGGCAGTAAACGGCAAGAGTAAATTAGATGTGAAAATTTGTGATTGGTTGAACAATTGGTGTGAGTGTACAAATACACAATAAGATGAAAAACCAGTTAATATATACTCTAGGATGACTAAAGTGTCTGGTAAAAGTTGTAAGATCATCGAGAATTTTTACAAATGGGTAGAATAGTTCAAAAGTGGTCGTGACTGACAAACACCATTCTCGCCGCATTATTTATTTATTTATTTATTTTTTACGTCAAAAAACAGTTAAAAACTGCGTATGACGGGCTATGGGGAAAAGTGAATTGTGTGCACATTTTCAAAATTCTGTGATCCCTACACTAAGTCATATACTACTTAAATTTTGAATTTTTGAAAGGGAGAAAAAAAAACTCCAATGTAATAAAATCTATTTTCAAGGATAAACAAGCAATAAATTTTGAATTTTGAAAGGGAGAAAAAAAAAACAAAAAAACTCCCATGTAATAAAATCTATTTTCAAGGATAAATAAGCAATAAATTTTGGCTCTTATTACTTCCTGCCGCGACAACGTGAAAACGATAATTTGAATAATTGTATTTCCCACTGAATTCTAGAAGACTTGCACAGAAAATGAAGTTACATTTATGTCCAGAAGCAAAACAAGGGGACATCTCAGCATTTGCTCAATGGATCAGGGAAACTGGACGAAAAACCTGATCGAGATGGGGGTCATTGACCCGGAAGCTGTAGTACAATAGTTGTTACAGGTTGTTTATACTCATTTATACATCCAAATGGTAAATAATGCATTATGTATCATTGTTAAAATTAATGTTACTTTTCTTGTGATGCTCAGTATAGTCTCTAATTGTATAGAAACAGTTATGCAGCAGAAACGATTTCACTTGAGATTTAAACTTTTCTATTGAATTTAATCGTTTAATGTCATCTGGCAAAGTGTTGTAAAATAATGTACATGTATTGTATGTGAATTTTTTGTAATGAGCTGTTGATACTGTCACCTGATGAATATGATTTCTACGTCGAGTGTTATAGTAATAGACTTCGGCATTTTCTGAAAATATATTCCCGCCCTTGAGCAAGTCATTTTTTACAAAAACCACTGATTCGTAAATAAAAAGACACGGTAATGGTAGAATTCCTAGATTAATGAAGAGTAGCTTACATGAATCACGTGGGTGGGATTTGGTTATTATTCGTACAATTCGTTTTTGTAATCTAAAAGTCTGGGAGCTATAAGATGTATTTCCCCAGAATATTATGCCATATCTCAGGCGGGAATGAACATTCGCGAAGTATACACAACGAGCAGTATGAAGGCTGACTGAATTTGCAAGAATTCTGAACGCGTAGCATAATGAACTTAATTTTGTGTTCAATTCATTTAAATGGACGTTCCATTTAAGGTTTGACTGAATTGAGAGACCTAAAAATTTTGTTGCCTTAACATCAGTCAATGGTACACTGTTCATTTTCAATGGAGCACAGAATTGTTTATTTGATATGGAAAACTGCATTAAAACCGTTTTCTTTTCGTTTACTATTAATTTGTTATTTCGGAACCAATTTGAAACATCTGATATTGTACTATTTACGGTTTCTTTATTGCAAAGGATGTTCGTATCATCCGCAAAGAGAACCGTTCTTCCGTTTCGAATCGTCGAGGGCATATCGTTTACGTAAAGTAGGAACAGAATAGGGCCTAAAATCGATCCTTGAGGAACTCCACATGCAATGGGCAAAGAGTCGGAAAGGTGCGTACGTAATGTTCCATCATTCCAGTAAGGTATTTCAACTCTCTGAGATCGTTGTTTAAGGTACGAATATAACCAATCTAGAGCAATACCACGAATTCCATATGAAGATTGTATTGAACAATGATTGTATTGTAATTGACAATGATTGTATTGAACGGGGTTTATTAGAGTAGTATTTTAATCGTCGTTAGTATAACGAGAAATTGTAAAAATGAATATGTATGAAATTGTAAAAATGAATAATAAAAGTAGTACAAACTAGACATACTACATAATCGAAGATTATGTATAGTCAAAGTATAGTCAAACTATGTATAGATTATATATAGTCAAAGTTTATTTCTAAGGTTAGCTGTAACCCAGGGCATGAGAAAGCAGTACACGCCACTGTTCGGGAATTACTTTAAACAAAAAACTGAAGAAAACAGTACTTTTATTCACTCACAATATACATTTTCAAAACTCCTTTATCAGTAATTTCAGGAGGATCATCATTAGGAACTTATATTTCAAGCGGTAAATTGAAATCCCAGTTTCTTCACTTACAAAATAGATATTCATTGACATCTTAGAATACAAAATGAGACAATAATTATAAGACCGCACAGCGCGACAAAATAATTTTTGATCAGATCAATACGACACGACGCAAAATAGTATGCACACCGCTTCGATCGCCGACCCTCTGGGCCACAAATATGGTCATTATCTCGTGATCAGGTGACCAGAAAAGTTTAACATTTTGTGGAGCAGTGTTTCTCGGCTGCGTAGTTTCCACGAAACCATTTTTCTAATATCAACGTTCTAGCGGGATTCTTCAAGTCTTCGGCAGAATTAAAACGCATGTAATATAAGTTATCAAGACGGGTAAAATAGATTTAGGGGTCTGTCAAACGAGCGTGTGTCGAGTTTGCGTTGGCCAATATCTGTGAACACCACAAGATGAAGACAGCCAGTAGTATTGCGAGTAGCGAAAGACAGTATTGTTTTCTCAATCTGCTGAAACGCAGGGAAGTGGTTAGAGGTGACACTTAGCTTAGCGGCCAGCGAGCTGGCTTTTTCATTTTTGGGTACTGGCCTCTCCTTAAAGATTTTACGGAGAACAACGCGTTTTCGGGGTTATCCCATTTTCCCTGCTTCTCATTCCCAAATCAATCATTAATTGCATATCATTTCATCATTTTACGTTATTCGGACCAATGAAGAAACATTTAGTCAGCAATTTCAAGCCGACGTGGAAATTCAGTACGCCGTCCCGACGTGGCTTAATTAACTACACCCGGATTTCCTGCTTGTAGGTAAGTCTCTAACGGAGGAGCAAATGTTTGAACAAGCAGAGTAAAGCCTGAGTGAGAAAAATTCACACAATTGCCTACCAAATGTAAATATTTCCTGGGACCTAAGGTTCAAATCCTGACGGAGGAGGATTTTCCATACTATGACGGCGGAGCGTTTTCGACAATACCTTCAGGTGAGGTCAAATTCAATCACTGTCTGGAAGGGAATTCTAGAGGCCGTCTGCTGTGGTCGGTTATTTCTTGTGGTTTCTCCCAACTAAACTAGGAAAATGCCGACCTTAACAAACGAACCACGGACTGCGCACGATCTTTCCTACCTAATCCAAGTCTCTCTCTCTCTCTCTCACTCTCACACACACACGCTCTCACACACGCCCCCCCCCCGCGCGCACACACACACACACACACACACACACACACGCGCGCGCACCCCCCCCCGCACGCGCACACACGCGTGCGCGCACGCACGCACACAAACACACACGCGCGCGCACACACACACGCCCTCCTACACATGTCGGGAGTCTAATTGTTTTTCCTGTCGGGGGGGGGGGCGCTGGGTTATATTCCTGGAGAATGCAACCCTGCGTGCTGACATGCAAATCGGCGCCACATCTCTTGCTCACAGGTGGGAACACCGCCATCTAATGTAACATAATGTTCACTACCCTAACGGGAGCAATGGCTTAAGAACTTTATCTGCACTGAAGCCCTAAATAATTACTCAACCAAGAAGTGTCCTCTTGAGATTGCAGTTATTACGTTCCAGTTATTTGCAGGAAATTACGACCCATTTACTTGGAAGAAATTTATTTGAATTTTGGATGCTCAATAGCATATTCCTCACTTCCCCTCTACGGGAGGTGCAATTTAATATTTCAGTCAACAATACTTCAACGTTGCCATTGAACGAGGCAGAATTCAACAGGGCAAAATTATTCAACATTCAAATGAGAAAAAATCTCGAAGTACAAATAATCCACTTCATTGATGTTCAGTGTAACCCCTACTACGAAACTTTTTCATTTCCCAGTGAATGCTATCTATGAATACCCAATCAACCGGTTTCGAAATTCTATTGGGCAAACGACAATATGTACGTGCTACACGATACAGTCGCTGATTTTAGTAAAGAAGAAAGCACGAATTCCGTTGATCAATTAATTAACAGATGCGTATTCCGCATTTCATCGCATTCACTAATGAATGTATGAGAACTATAAAGTCGTGTAAGCACTGTCCGCATTTTTCGCACAACTCTTTCTGCGATGAGTTCGTTTTTTTAAGTTCTATCGGGGATTACCGTGAGATTGGAAAGATATAATGACTAGACTTTTTATTCTATTAAAAAAAACACATACACACAAGAAAATAATTTAATTAGCATGTCGGGGTCACAGCAGATTTACGTTCGGCATACTTCACAATTGAAAGAATTTGTTTAAAACACATGTGAAATATTTACAGAAGCATATTGAATGTACCATTTTTTTGAATTAATGACAGCTATATTTATGACGATTTCTGCTGGTTGATTCAAAAACAAAAAAAAATACTCACCATTCAAAAAAAAATACTCACCATTTTCAAGTATCCTTAAAGAAATAAAAAGAAAGATTAACAGGACACCGTAAGCTCCCGACCGGTCTCCCGGAATATGTGGTAATGTAGAGCATGTTAGTGTAAGTGTGTGTGTAAGGGGAGAGGATAGGACAAGGAAGAGGAAGGAAAGATCGCGCGCGGTCCGTGGCCCGTTTGGTAGGGTACTGCTCCGGCATTCGCCTGGTGTTGATCAGAGAAACCACGGAAAACTACCATCAGAGCAGCCGGCCGCTAGAATTCTCGTCCAGACAGCGAGTGAATTCGACCTAGCTGAAAAGCTGGCGTCGAAAATCCTGCCGCCGTCAGGACTCGAACCTAGGGCCTTCCTGTCAGAGGCGCTGCAGTGACATCAGTTGATGCACTGGGCTACCGTTCCCGGTTGCTGTGTTGAGCTATGCTACATGTGTCGTGCTGTTTTGTGCTATGTTGTGCAGTGCTGTGCTCTGCCGTGTTGTGCCGTGTTGTGCCGTGTTGTGCCGTGTTGCGCCGTGTTGTGCCGTGTTGTGCCGTTTTGCGCCGTGTTGCGCCGTGTTGCGCCGTGTTGTGCCGTGTTGCGCCGTGTTGCGCCGTGTTGCGCCGTGTTGCGCCGTGCTGCGCAGTGCTGTGCTGACCTGTCGAGGGCGGCCTCCTGCTGGCAGTGGGCGGCGTAGGCGACGGTGAGGCCGCGGTGGCAGCGCGCCGTCTCCAGCGCCGACACGTAGAAGACGAAGTCGGCGCCCACGATGCCCCTGCCCGGCGGCGGCCCGCCCTCCGCGCACGCCTGGCCCGTCGCGTTGCACGTGTGGCACGCCTGCAGCAGCCAACACCAACACAACTAACAATCTATTTTTATTTAAATACCATTTATTCATCTAAATCGAGGAAAGTAATCTTAAAGTAAAACAATTTTGGGACGTAATTTGGGTGCTTGAAAGTAAATAATTGAATTATGACATTTTCCACATAGTATGAACACCTGGTTATTGTGTTTTATGAAGAGTGTAGAACCTTGTGATTCAAAGTGATGCAAGTACGGGAAATAGTGATAATTCGCACGTAAGTTATGGCCAGTCCCTCATTTCGAATCAAACCGCTGTTTCACATTGTATTCCCTTCGAAACGTGAAAAATCTGTACTCCTAATTTGCACTCCAACGCATCAATTTATTGTCTTAATAAAATATAACAAATTCTATTTCTTATGACGTTTTATAACTCATAATACTTATTAAAAACGAATGAAATATTATTTATTGTAAATTTTTCATTTTAACACGTGGACATTAATATAAACTCACTGAAATTCTAAGAAATGCCAAATGTGAATGTGATTATATTAATATTCACTATCCTTAAGTTAATTCTTTTAAATAAACGTAGTATTTCATTTTTAACTGATCTTCGTTGTCCGGGTGACGCCGCGTCGCAGGCTGTGATGCAACACTGCCTTCGATGCGGAGTCACCCGGACAGCCAAGATCAGTTACATGACTCTGACCGCGGAAGCCTATGACTACTTAATTTTTAGTTACTATTTACACAAACAATAGAACGTAATGTGAAATACCTATTTTTGTTCAAATTGGAATAAACTTAAATGTTATTCATTTATATTAGTCTGAAAAATATTTATGTTTTTAAAACAAAGTATATTACGCATGTTCGTCGTCGAAAAACCGTCTGTCAAAATACTGTCCACTTCATTCATTTTCAAAGAAGTCACTACTATTATACGCATACGTATTGTCTTCAAATGCCTCTTAAATGACCATTCACCAATTTAACTATGAGCGGTATATGAAACATTCTTGTATGGGAAATATCCCTATCTTATGAACTCCCATAAGTTAGACTACAAACTGAATATACTAAACTCTTTTTCGTATATAGAGTGAATTGCGCGTTTTGAATAATGTGGGAGAGGGTCACTACAAACGATGTTGAAAGTTGATTCTTACCCGGACTTTTGATAAAAGAAGTGAAGAAATTGCAGACGTATCCATGGTGATCGTAGGGAAAATACATTCATGTCGTTTCCACATACACGTTCATTTAGCTTCGACCACTTCAACTTCACTAATTTCGAAATTAAAAGCATCAAATATACTACAAATAATAATACATATTTACAATATAATTATAAATTGTATAATAAATAATTTTTAACTCTTAAAAGATATTTACGTTGACAAGCCTAATGGTATAAAAGGATATTGTCAGGAAACAAAATCCCACATCAGGATCACTTTATCCCTAAAATATTGTTGTGGAGACCAAGTGCTTTCACAGAAGCAAGAACAAATATGACGAATATCTTGAAAAAACTTGAATATTTTTCAAGTTTATTTCCCATACTCGGCGAGTTGTTCACTGGCATAATGCTGCCGTAAATTTAAGTTATAATTGAGTACTTTCTGGCATACTAAGTATTGGGGTTATGCACCACTATCTCCAAAACGATACAGCTCTTCCCGTACAGCTATCGACCGTTTGCTCTGTGAACCATCCACTACGTCCGTCATATCTCCTCGAGCAGAAACTGGGGTTGTAGGGAACACTGGCCATTCCAACGTTCCTCCCCTGCAGCCCTCCACTTGCTCCCGTTGGCTGCCCCTCCCTCCCCGATGGAGATAAATAACGTCTCTTAATATCATGTTCTACTTCGAGTAAACTTGATTTAACTTTGATTGATTGCTTTTTTCGTGTTTCCGGGCGCGTCAACTGCTTTGGTCATTAGCCCAACAGTGTAGTGCATGATTTTTCTCGGGAGATGGCGGAGATCTTCCCCCGCTGGATGGCGAGATCCGACGCCGACCTACCGTCGGATAGTGGGGTTTCCCCCTAACCAGGACTCTCCCACCAGCAGGGCACCGCCCCAGCCGGGACAGCTCCCGACTGGTCTCCCGGAATATGTAGTAGTGTAGTGCATGTTAGTGTAAGTGTGTGTAAGGGGAGAGGATAGGACAAGAAGAGAAAGGAAAGATCGCGCGCGGTCCGTGGCCCGTTTAGTAGGGTACTGCTCCGGCATTCGCCTGGTGTTGATCAAAAAACAACGAAAAACTACCGATCAGAGCAGCCGGCTGCTAGAATTCTCCTCCAGACAGCAACTGAATTAGACCTAGCTGGAAAGCTAGTGTCGAAAATCCTGCCACCGACAGGACTCGAACCTAGGACCTCCCGGTAAGAGGCGCTGCAGTGACATCAGTTGATGCACTGAGCTACCGCTCCCGTTTTTAATTTAGATTTGAAGTAAACGTCGCAAGACTGATCTTGATTTATTTCCACCTTGGTATACTTCATTTTCACGTTCTTCAGCAATGGTCGCCTTAGTCTTCAGTTTCAAATATTTGTTGCCAAACTTTCTAATCTGTCAATGATGAATGATCTGTCTTTCGTTCGTGATGTTGCTAAGTTTCGTGATTCTAATTTTTAAAAATTACAATAATTATTATCTTCGAGTCACTCTTATCATGGTAGCGACAGTTTAAGGAAATAAATACTGATGCACACTTTTAAATACATATCACCCCATGTTTACAGCTAGAAGGGTCACCAGCCTGGATTCAGCCGGGAATATATCTCAATTCTAAAGAGAATCTATTTCATTTTGCTATGATCTCCACAGAACAAACAAGAACATTTCCTTCGATACAGGACAATACGAACAACACTTTAGAACTCTGGAGCCTACTAAGAGCTGAGTCTCTCTTAATGTATCGACTATCGGTATAGTTTTTGCAATAACGATCATTGAAAGAGACACGGGTTCATTATCACATGTGCTTTCACAGTGATACACCAATGATTAGAAACTTGTGAAAATATTCAAAAAATTACAGGAGCGTATTAAACTAAATGGTATATTCACATGTTTCTACAATAGAGCAAGCTTATTAACCAATCAAAACAATTGACATTAACGCTTTGCATAATAAAGCATTTCCACGGATTTTGTGACATTTCAGTTCAAATTCAAATACACACAAACATTAGCTGAATGTATGCACACTATAAATGATTTTCATCGAGTGCAAGTTAATTCACAGTTATTAACACATTTGAGTCAAAATTTTCGGAATAATGTTCCTAGTGAAGTGAGCATTCTTTTTAAACAAAGAGGGAGGTTAATTAAATTACAATTAAATTGGAGACGCTACCGTTCCATAAAACGAGACAATGTGACTTTTCAAAGCAGGGTTCGCAATATAATCAGCTGAACAATGGAAACAATTTAGTTAACTCAATTAACAGGGATTGCGGCAAGCCAATTACGAAGACAAAGCTATGAGCCCAACCATTGGCTTCTGTCTTCAGTCGGTGCTTCTGCAGGTGAAGTCGCTGGCCATTCGAAACTAAATGCAGATTATTGTCAAAGGATTAATTACAATGAAAAATCAACTTTTTTTAAATTGACTTCGCCATAATGAAATGCTTTTACGAACAAGTTTCAATTAAATAATAAAGATCATGAGACTGACAGATGATCTATCGGTAATATAGCAATCATTGAAAATATTTGATCCCGGAAAATTACAACGGATTCTTTAGAACAATATATGAATGCAATTCAAGAAGTTCATTTAAAAGCAAATTTAACGCATTGAAAAATCCCTACATCTCCATGGCAAAAATGTTTTGGGGAATTTTATTTTTATATTTCTAATATCGTGGTATTGTATGAAAATGTCAATTTCGGTATGTTAGAAACCTTATAGGGAGATAATAAAAATCCTTCACAATTGTTTACACGCATTTTGTAGGTTGGAAAGGTTATATTTTGTTTTGTGTACGCATATAATATTTTGTTTTGTGTACGCATGAATACAAGCTAATGGGAAACAAAATACGCCAATACTGTTACGAATGCAACAAAAACTACTCATCTTGCAATACAAACTTTTAAATATGAACATTTTCTTTACCCTGTTCGCGTATTACTGGACAACTTTTGTCCCTTTTAGTGTCATAACTTTAAAGTGCTATAAATCACCTGTCGTTTTTGTTAACAATTTTCTTCGACACTTTCTTTTTGTAGATAAAGACTTACATTATTGACTTGACATTAATTTAAAAAGTATTTATTTATTCTCATGCGCCATTCATTATACAAAAAGTGAAAAAAATGATACACAAATAATAATAATAATAATAATAATAATAATAATAATAATAATAATAATATTTGAATGAGTTGGATTTTTTCTACAATCCTATATGAATATTAATTTTACTTTACAAGATGAGCAGCAATCGTTCGGTACGGTCCCGGCAACCTAAATTCTGAAATGTCATCACATCATAGCACTCACCTCCAGGTGTTCTTCAGGGACTGGCACCTCTCCGCACATGGTGACAGACTCGCAGGCATTTTTGCAGAAGGGCCGCGGATCGTTGCCCAGGTAGAACACGTCGTTATTCTCGCACTTCCTGCGACAGGCAAACATCAGAACATTTCTTCCATGTTCTCTTCTATCAATTAACACTAAGTCCAAAGAATTTTTATCAAGTTTGACACTTTCGTTTACTTTCAGTATGACACACAAAAAATCATCGCATATAAAATCGAAATTTTCACTAAATTCAAGTTTTGAGTTTTTGCGATCTCGGAACTCATTTCCGACAATTACGAAGTTCGTATCTCGAGTACCTCAACCAAACCAAAGACAAATCATATTTGCATAACTTTGAAAGACGTTTAACTCACACTTTTGAATGATCACATTAGCCTCAGCACTCGCTTTTTACCCCCTCTCTCTTTCCTAAAATATCATAATAAAATGTATTTACCCCCTCAAGTGTACGTACACACCATTAACTTTCTTGACACTTCTTTATAGTTTTAGGCAACTATGACAATATGCATATGTATGAACTCATCGCTACACTCTTCGTTATCATAAGCCACGAAAATCCATTAAAAAATATAAATTGCATCAATATCTCTGCAATAATGATATTACATGATTTTATTTTATAGCTTATTTTATAGCTGTAATATATTGCACCGATTTTAAAGGTTGAATTATCATTCGAAAAAACTTGCGATGTAAATTTGCAAAACTGCATTAAAACTGATAGTACTGATATTGAGAGAGGAAGTCCGGGGTGCTGGGTTGCGATGGTTCCGTGGTGCGATGTTACTAGAAAATACGAAAAGGTATTTCTTCCATTTCATCATATTTATTTAATAACACAAATTCCATTAAAATTTGTCAACATTTTTAAGTTGAATTACAATCGGAAAAAAGTTTGAAACTGTAATTCACAAAGAATATAATATGTAATTTTATGCCGTATTATCAAGAATATGTAAAACTAGTACCCGTGCGAGAACTCAAGCATGTTAAACCCCACCCTCTTCACTATTTTTCCATTTCCGTATTAAGCCTTCAATATATCTTTTTCTTTAGGATCCTGTTATCCTCCGTCACTTATTCTCTATGTCTCCCTATAACTGATAACAATACAATACACTCTTGTCAATACAAATCATTCTTATTTAACGTTATTGCCGTGTGAGAAACGTTTCTTTGAGGCCTGTGGCTTCAAAATTTGAGTTTTTAAGGCCCTAAAGCGTTTTGTTTAGAAATTATTTAACGATATACTAGATTAAGTCCGGCCGAGTGTTGCGAGTTGCATTTGGCATGAATATTTAAATGCATTTTTAAACAAATCCTTCATATTTTAAAATGAAATTGTAATTTGTCACGTCTCCGTGAAATTCTCTTTCTTTAGAGACCTCATTTATAAAGATTGGTTGCGTATGAGAGCCGCAAAAGATATGTATACTACTGAAAGGTATGTATACTACTGAATAATATAGGAGGCGATGCATGCAATAAGAATTAATTAAAATGAGCTTAATATCCCAATTTAATATTGTACATTCCAAATAAGCTTCCCAATAAGAGCAGCATAAACCCAGCTTCCAAATAAGAGCAAGAAAATATTTAAGTACGTGAAAATCCCGGTTTTACTTATGGGTTAATATGTATACGAAATGCGTTCTCCCTGAGCTTATAAGAACTTTTAAAACCCCAAATTGAACATTTTTGCTCTACAATCAAGTTTTAGTATAATTCCTATCACTCCTAAATAAACACCGAATGAAATAAATTACAGCTTTTTGTATCGTTTCCCTTCACGGCATTTATCATCATGGAGATAATGCACAGTAATTATCAATATATCATGTTATTGAACATTTTGCTACTCTATTATCCCCCCCCCCCAACATACACATACATACTATCACAGCCGACCAAGAAACTAAGGAACGCAAACGAATTATCAACTAAATTTATCTCGCACAAATGATGCATGGATCACGCGGGGACCTTTTTAGCTAAAGCCGTTTTGCCACCACAATCCCCTTTCCAGGAACGCCCGAAACGAGGAGTCCTCGATAATCCCATTCAGCTCGCGGAACACGAGAGTCCACGAGAATAAACGTAGGCCCCGAGGGGCAGTGAAATTGGATTCGCTCGGCCGAGCCCGGGATGGAATCACTCGACACAGGAGGCGAGGCGAGGCAGCTCCGGTGACAGCGCAGGTCGCTTTCCGGGAACCTCACACCGACAGAGGCCGATCCGGGTATTCATGTGGCCTGACAGCGACAATTCAAACGGATGCTCCCTTCTTTCATAAAAATTCCGTATCCATTATACTACATCGCAATTCGGAGCAATGAATGAGTTTTCGAATTTCGTTTGCGATGTCAGATATCCCATATTTTTTTTCGTGTCCACCTGTTTTGTGTCCACCTATTAGCGTGATTAGAGTTGTTATTATTATAATATACTTTATATTGCACTATATTTCACTAAAAGCTTGGTAAATATGAATGGTGTAAATTGTTCAATAAGAATATAAATGAAAATCTTATTTAGAACCCGCACACTTTCAAACTGCACTTCACGAACAGAATTATGAAAACAAAATATCATCCGAAGGCATTTGAATCTACTAATACAAAGGAACTGAGAACGTGAAATTGGGAACTGTGAAACTGAGAGTATTTTGATATTCAAATCCTACAGTAACTTACCTTCTAATAAACGCTTTAAAGCCTTCCTTTCCGCACCATTAAGATTGAGTTAAAATAAAATAATTTTTTGAACTCATGATAATAATACCAATGGTCTCAAGTAAGAATTAGGTTCCACTTTTTATCCACACAAAATGAGCGAAAGAAATGTGTGAACAGTATTACAACGTATGTTAGCATATTTTTCAGAAGGCAATGCAAATGTATTTGGTTTCGAAAACTAGAAACGAATTTAAAAGCAGAAAGCTTAAATAAGCATTTATTTTATTCGCCTACTTGTACTACTCAAGTAACTTTCGTTTGAATTTCACAATGTAAATCACACGCATTTTCTTCCACAAAAAATCATACGAAAGTCATCTTAAAAATATCACATGCGAAATATATATTTACTAAATTCACAAGTTCAATATTACCAATTCTTCTTGTAATTTTCAACAATGGTTTACTTGACGTATAACTTTCGGCCCAAAATCTGATTTCCCTCCACGTTTCGAGAATTGAAGTGTGCACGTGCGAAATTTTGTTCGTCACATGGAGAATACTGTTGCGAGAATAAATTTATTTTCCTTAAAAGGATTGATTTGATACTGTACACTTGGTGAATTGGTAATTCTGAAGTTCTGTTTGAAGTTATGTGAGGCGTAATTCAGTAGTAGTGTTACAAGGGTTCAAATGAACTTGTTTTTATATCAATTAACTATTCGCGTGTGTACTACCGCAAGGATTAATGAAATGCGATCCACAAATAGCCACACGCGAATTTCATGGCGGTATGACGATAAGTGTAAAGAAAGTCACCGACTAGATGCGTGAACTTACTACACACGAGAGTAGGAACCATCATCCATCACAAGGGTCAGTTAACTCTTTCAACACAGTTTTTTCCTGACAACAAATTAAACAAATAGAAAAATATGTCTCATCAAAAGTTTTTTTAACAGATAGTGTTGTTTAGCATTACTTTCCGAAAACAAAATCACATTTAGATTGTTTAAAAGTTATTCAAAATACGTTTTTACGTCAAATATTAAAAGCTCCCTGGTTTATTAGTAATTATCATATTTTAAATAACCTGGCAATAGATTCAGTAAGTACGTGTATTTCAAAATTATCAAATCGTTTTTATTCTTCTCTTCCATCTTGTCCAGCAACTAATGAATTTAAATTAGGCAAATCATGTAGTAATTTTTCCCGCATTAAGAGTCGATATTTAAAAAGATTTCTTTCAACCTCTTTAAATAGCAATATGAAATACAAACTAAAAGAAAAATATTAAATTAATTGGAAATTAGAAATTATGTAGCAACCTTCCTTAGCAACCTTAGGATTTATATATCAATGTAAAATGTTATCGTTTACTGAATTGTGAAAAAAATTAAAATTGTCCACATCCTTGAAAGACATATGTATGTCCATCAAGAAGAATAAATAATATTAAAAAAATAATTTAGATTTGTCGCGACCGTAAGCAAAAATTATTGTTCTATAATGAGAGTATTTCAGGACCCCCACACGAAGACCGCTCCAGAGTCTCCGCAAGGGTTAATTCGGGCCAAGTCTCATATTTTTAACGAAATTCACGACTTCCCAACGAACTTTGAAAATAATAACATTTTTGCAATATTTAACACATTATCGTACACTTTTATCTAAAAACCTTTTAACATTTTAAAGAATACTGTAAAAAAATATCATCAAGATGACAATTACATCTTTAATTTTAATAATTTCTTCATCCTGACTTGTTTTATTAATATTCAGTTACGATGTTAATGAAATTTATTACAAGTAAAATTATTGTAATTTACGTTAAACTGATTTTTAACTGTTGAAATTATTCGTTTTATAAGTATTAGGAGATTAGGAATTTCTGAGATTGCCTTCCTGAGAAATTGTGCAGCTTAGGTGCACGAAAATATGTATTGTTTAGTATTCTTTGTACAATTACACACTGCAGGAACCACCTGCTGAAGGTTAAAAGGAGATTTAACTTGTAGCCTTTTGAGATTTGTTTCCACTTCCATGGCTCTCTTTAAATTAACGGGTCATAGAAGATCTTGTGTGCTTTTTACATGAAGTGGGAGAAGATGACGCTTTCCATGCTTAATATGCATATTTGTTCCCAATATCTACTGTTAACAATGTCATTAACTTTCGGTACCCATTTTGAATGGAGGCTGAGGGGACTTCCGATCGTCCAGCACAGAACACAGCCGGGAAAAAATCCCCACTTTGTTGGGGTTTCAACCCTGGTCCTTCAGGTTAGCAGACGTTTGTCGTAACCACCACGCTGCCACGACCCGCTACATTTTGTGTTTGATAATAAGTAGAAAAAAAAGTCCACAAGTAGGCGTTCCATATAAAAGTTTGCAGTCGGCGTTGAGCAGCTCACCTGTTGAGCCGGATGACATCCTCCGCCTTGCGCACCATCAGCGCCGCCTCCCAGAACCGCACCGCCTCCGGCAGCACCGTGTCCTGCGCATACGCACACGTCGACTCAGCCTCGGTCAACATACACTCCTCTCACAACACACTATTAATTTATTTTATTTATTTACACCAAAAACTGTATGAGACGTATGGGGGAGAAAATCATCTGCGCACGCTTTCTTGAGTTTCAGAATCCCTTCCCAACAATTTAACTATTAATAGCTGAAAGATGAAATAATAATAATAATAATAATAATAATAATAATAATAATAATAAATTATAATAAATTTAAAAAATCGAGAGATTAACATTTCAAAAACTAGATATTTTCGTTGCCGAATTATAGAAAACTTATTTGTAACGGTAATCGAACGAACAGATTTGATTTTTCTGTATTGCTAACAAAATAGAAACTCACCCTAAGCTCTACTACCACTACAAACAAAAGGAAAGCTCAACAAAACGTGCGCATAGTGAAGCTACATTTACGTCCAGAAGCAAATCAAGGGGCCATCTCAGCATTTGCTCAATGGATCAGGGAAACTGGACAAAAACTCGATCGAGATGGGGATCATGTAAAAAAGTACTACTTCACGTCACTTAAAAAAGTGATGCAAAGAACAAATTGGAGATTTTGGGTTATTACTACCATTTAACGAGCAAATTTCAGGTTACGGTATAGTATGGAATTAATCAAACTAGTGGATGAAGTTAGTTACGGAGAAAACGTTGAACTACAACGTAATATATTAATTTTAGCATTATTAATATTATTAATATATTAAGTTTACTACATTTTAAATAATAATTACATAAATAATACATCAATATTTTATAGTTACATAACATTATATATAATTAATACAAGTTATATATAAGTTTAACAGATTAAATCTTTAGAGGATGAAGTTGACATTAGCCAGCGTGAGTTGCCTCGGAATACGTGGTATGTTCGAATCTGCCTCATTCCCGAATTAGCCGATTAATGATGATTTTATTGAAAGTGAACGTAGAAGTGTGAATGGAGATGAACTTTGCTTCAATAAATTTTATTATAGGATACAATAAATTGCACTTAACATTTAATGCAAGTATGTTCAAAGCCACGTAACAGCTGTTACAACTTTATATAACAGTTTATAGGCGAGAAAAAAGAGTAATCTACTACTTTAATGTTAAAAAGATTTCAGTGAAGGACGCGATCATTTCTATCGTCCTTCGTTCGGGTCACTATTCGAAAAAAACTCATCCACAAATTATGGTCCTTAATATTTGTAATATAATATTTGTTCGATTCTTTTCGTAACTCAATTCTCACTGCCCAACACCGCAGACCCTCGTCCCTCGGGACTTAACTCCAGTAAAAGGTAGGGAACGGATTTTCATGTAAATACATCTTTTTACAGTGACAAGATACCCGCATTCAACAAAAGTTTTTAGAGTTTACGAGACATTTTGAATGAATTGAAACCATTTTTATTTCACATATTTTTACTTATTTTGGTATTATTACATATTTTTGCGTATTTTATCTAAAACTACATATTTATTTCATATTTAGTTACATTTTAATATATTTAAACCTTTGAAACACAACATTTCACTTTGCATTATATGTAACTAGAATTATTTTTCTTGAAAAGCAATGTAATAGTACCGCGCTTCTATGACGTGCGGAACTTCGCCATGAATTGTCAAACTCCCCCTCATCCACCCTGCTCCTTGGAATTAAGGATGAGCGGGTGTTTGTGAGGCAGAAGTAATTTCAACCACGACCTTGCTCGTGTTTCTCAGAGCCAATGCGTAACTCTCTCGAAAACTAACAAATACTTTTTGAAGGTCATTGTCTTATCGCGTTAGAGGATTTGGAGGGTTAGGGTTAGGTTAAAGGGGGTTCCCTTCAACCCTCCCGGATCCATCACTGGCTACACAATACTACTTTTCACTTGAGCTACTCGGCTACTCGTAAACATTGTACACACAGCGAACGCTTTTTATTTCAAATAAAACTTATGTGTTGTGGAAACGATTATGACTACAATTACGTTTCTAGAGGTGGAGCTTTCTTTTTGCACCTCTGAATCCATGTTAAAATCTGATCGAACGTTATTTAATCGGAAAATTCTTGTATATACCCATTTTAAAAACTATAATTAATTTTTATTTTGCATATTTTGAAGTTTTTCTTACATATATTGGAATATATATATATATATATATATATATATATATATATATATATATATATATGTACATATTTTGATTTTCATATTACAAGAAAGTCCGTTCCGTAGTCATTAGTGAACCTCCGTATTCTCCGTACGGTTACTTCTGTACTATAAATAAGTTTTTATTACTGTAAAGGCAAATTCTTAATATATTTTATATTATATCATATATATTATATATGCTTCCTAATCCACTTCGGTTTTACAAAAAGCACAATTCTAGATTTGGATCTCTATATTCCAATATGTCATCGACGAAAAACACTACCACTGACAGGCCTGGTCTCTTTTGAAGTACTTGCACTACAAAATAGTAAAATGAAGATCTAAAAGCATTTTTGTCATCGAGGTTTACTGCATGCAACGACAACGCATCAAACCATGTAACAATATTTTCTAAAGAGTTGCATAAAAATGAACGCGAATTCATTAAGTGGATCGGAAATCGACACAGTCAACACGTATTATCCTGCCTCTGCATCTCCACAAATCCGTGTTCTACATATAACATTCAGAATAGCACACAATGATTAGTGGTACCCATTCACGAATTATACACAATATTTTGCAATGTCCATTGTTTTTATTAAGCGATAGTCTACGACAGTAAATCATTTGGCTCACCACAAAATTTAATCCCCCAGGAAACGCACTAGTTTTGGCCAAAGAGGCAACAGTTGGTGATTAAACTATCAAAAGCCCGATGATAATACTGTCTCCAAAGCCGTGTAAAAATATTGGAAGTATATGACTAGATCCCGGATATTAGGCACGAAGACCCCGTCAGCTGGGATGACACATCTGGTACATTAATATTAATTTGGAAATGATCGATATTGACTACGATTTATGAGATTTGTTTCTGGGTGCAGTCGAGAAAGTATTGTATACATAAATAACGAAAAATTCACGTGTTGTCTTTAATTTGTTATTTATTTATATATGAATTATTATTTATCGATTAATTTATAATTTAAAATATAAATTAATTTAAAATTTATGATTTATTTAAGGCAGCTTCTCACCTTTGCCGACTGTGAGACCCCTGTTGCTCACTGCCCTCTACTTGTTGCTGTTAGTTCTATAAACTTGAGTGCGCTTAATACTGGTGTTTCCGAGAATGGTGCCAAGCACAGAGAGGTTCAAAGGAAGCATTGTTCTTCAGTGAACCCTGGGTGTACGAAGTCGGTGCTAGGCGTCAGTCGAAAGGACGTCTGTCTCCCTGTGAGTTCTGCATGCAAACGCTCACTGCAGTTGTACGCGTGAGCACTATTTCAGATCGAACAGGAAGCAGAAGAGCTTAAGACCGCGTAGAACACAATAGGAGTCGTGAGAGAGAGAGTAACGGTTTACGAGGAGAATGGCGCAGAGGAGCTTAAAAATTAATTATGTTATCTGCATTACTTTAATGTATTTTTAGTTCATTTCAAAATTTTATTGTTCCATTACTCGTATTAAGAGAAGGGCTTCCAACGTGCATAGGATGATGTAGCCCGAAGATTAGCATCTATAACTACTTACGTTGATCAGTGCGAACTTCTCCTGGTCCAACCTGCAAAATAAATCATAAGGAGTGTTTAGAAACCATTTCAAGTAAACCAAAAAAAACAACACATTTCATTCAAATACAGAATCACAATATGAACAGAAACTTCAATAAATGAAAGCAGGAGAAAAGATGGTTCTTGTAAATAAAACTAATTCTGAATGAATATTTCAAGACATCAATTACCGTAAGTTTCCTACATTCGTAAAAAAGTTGAAAATAAAATTTCCTCTTTCCTTCTAGCAAGATAACAATTCTTAAAGCGGAAAGACTCGAAAGGACTAGCAAGAGCACAGGCAGCATGGGGATGCGTAAAACTTTAGCACAAGTACAATTCAATGCATGGTCCATAAGAAAATAAAATACAAAATAAAGAAGAGAACAAAGGCACAGAATGGATCAACGAGAAATAATTATTACAACAGGCAATCATAAGCTTGTGAATTTTTAGATGCCAAGTGAACCAAATAATACAACATATACCAAGAAAAACGTGCCTCAAGAATATCCGAAACAACAGATTTTTTGTAGTTAAGCAATGAATACATTAACATGTAGCTTATGGTCTACAGTATTACGTCTTAGTATTGCGTGAACATTAGTCGGCAGGGTTTATCATGTGAAACATACGTCACGTTCTTTAAATTCAGAACACGTTATGAGATAAGGTACAAAAAATAGAAAATAGAGCGTAAACAATAATAGAACCCAGGAATCATGTTAATTTTGCCATGAAAAACTTCATTTGGTACCTTGAGAATCTCAATGAGAACACACAACGTAATTTAAAGTAATACACACGCAAGACCATATCCGCAAAATGAAATAGTAGAGAATCTGAATATTTTATCTTACTTCGCATGATTCGAGCTCATAAACACAGGAGAGAGGAGCGAAAGAATATTGCGAAGGTTGAAGAAAGAGGGAAATAGCTAGAAACACGAATAAAGAGTCAAGGTTATTGGAGGGAAGCGATTCTCCTCCTTTTTTAGATGGGAGTAAATATATCTCTCGCAAATGTGTAAACTGCCTTCCCACATGGGACGAACGAAACCACGGGGTAATAGTGATCTCGGACGAAACGCACAGGTGGTAGTTTAATCCAAAACCGTCTATAAGGCACTCACATCACTCAAAGTCCCCGTACAAAAACTGCTCAGACAAAAAAAGTGAATACATAAGAAGTAGGGAATGCCAGTAAACCACTTACCTAGACCACAAGAAGGATCAACAGGCCCAGTATATTTCAAGGTATTTCTGATTGCCACAACCTCAAATTTGTTAAAGCTGAAAGTCGACATTGTTTTCCAACAACTAATTTTACTTTAAAGAGATACTTTCAATGAATTTACCACCGTTTCCGGATCCCCTCTGAAGCAGCAATTCGATCAACAATTATTTACCTTCCGATTCGTACACTCAGGGATATTGTCGGCAATGCCCAATAAAAGACGGCTGTTAAAAGCAACAATTACGTTTATGAGTCTTGAGCTACGAACAATCTTATTCTTGGTGTTAGTAAATTGTTTTGACGAACATGTGAACAATCAACTACCAACATTGTTATAATGTACGTAATTGCAATAAGATAAGTTAATTGATACTGGGCCCATCAACTGCTACAGTCATTAGTCCTATAGGAGTATTGAATGGTATATATCGAGAAGTGGTGTGTTCCTCCTCCACTGAAACGAGAGATTCGGCGCCAACCTACACGATGACTTGCGGAGGATTTACTCCCTCCAGGTACCTCCCCAAGTGAGAGAAACCGCCCAAGCCGGGACAAGCTCAAACTTCCCAACCGGTCTCCTGGCATGTGTGGTAGTGTACGGAAAACTACCGATCAGAGCAGTTGATCATAGAGTTATCCGCCAGAAAGCGGTGAATTCGATCTAGATATCTAGCTGCAGTCGAAAATCCGTTACCGCCGGGGCTACAACTCTGGAACCTCCCGGCCAGAAGTGGCAATAGTTGTTGCTCAGAACATGCTTGAAAATCGTCTCTATTTGTGAGAATTGTTGCAATTCGTGAGAATTACAATGAAACAAACATGACAGAGCTAGTTCTTCACGCTAACTTCGAGGAGGCACATTATTGATCCAACCCTATGATGCCATAAATCATCAATTGTTGATTACATTACATAACCACACAAAGAACAAAAAACTATCACTCCATCTATTAAAACACACCATCGAAACCAAAAGTTTTACATGGTACTACAAGTGAAAAGGCGATGCAGAACAGAAGAATGATTTAAGTAAGTAAAAAGAGCTATCCCTTATTTTCTACAATACTTTTACTAATGACCAACCTCCTTTGCGAAAATATGAAATTGATTGAGGAGTGTCTCTTGCTGCGAAGTATTATGTAAAATTATGAAATGTGTGTAAGTAGATTACACAACTCTAGGGTGGATACCTTTGAAACAGGAAAGTAAGTAGTGGGATAAGAAGTGCAGGAAGGAACCGAAGGATGCAGAAGAGTAGAAGTAGGAGGAAGATCAGAAGTAGAAGGAAGGGGAGATGTCAAAGAGGTAGGAGGAAGAGGGAACATAGAACCGACAGGAGGAAGAGGGGACGTACAAGTAAAAAAAGTAGAGATAAGAAGCAAAGAACTAGAAGGAAGAGGAGAAGTAGGAGAATAAGAACAAAAAATGAAGGACGGGAAAGAAGAAACATAACAACGCAAGAGTGACGCGACGCGTGCACCTCACCTGTAGACGCTCTCATCGTAGTGCAGGAGCACCCGGAGCGGCTGGTCCGGGCTGCGCTTCCGGATCACGTGGGCGGGGCCCGTGTGCACACCGTGCACCACCTGCGCACAAAAGAGGCACCATCAGAAAAGACACTCGACCAGCCGAAGCACACTCATCAATCCCTCCCACAGAAATTCCCTTTATTTAGTGCTATTTGTGACGCCCAGGCCACGGACTGCGTGCGAACGTTTCTTTCTTAGTCTTGCTCCCACCTCTCTCCCCTCTCTCTCTATTCCTCTTACATACATACACACTCGTACAAAAACATGCACTACACAACCACGCACGTCAGACAAGTCGGGAGCAAAGAGTTTGTCTTGGTTTGGGTAGTGCTTCGGTGAGGGAGATACCTGAAGGGCAAAACCTACAAGCCTATGAACACGTAAGTACTGGATCTCATATTCCAACTACTGAGCACCGCCACCTCCTCCTATACAAGAAGCAATACCGTAACGGTCCTAATGACGCACCCCAAAACTAAATAAATAAATCTAATGCCCGAGCTCAGGATAGTTGTGCATTCTGTAAACCAGATTTGCGGTTACTGTTGGACATGAAATTTATATTTTAAATTTCTTCTTCCGGTTCAACATACAAACTTTGAAATATAAGAGTACTGATAGAGCGCTGGTGAAGCACCGTACTTTAGAGAATGGTTCAGAATAAATGATACAAATATTTAGGGCGTGTAAAGAGGTAGAAAATCATCACTTTCGTCAACCACCATGTAGTGGGATATATATAACGTAGTTACACACACAATTTATCTGTCAATAAGTAAATGAAAGTAGTAATTTTCATACACGAGTAGTAAAACCACATTTTAATTTTCTCATTGAATTCTAATAAGTTAATAGCTAAGCAACAGTACAATGATATATTACTGACCATGGAATTAAATCTTCTGTACTAGCAGCCAAATAGAGAAAATACATTAATTATATTCAGTGGTGCCTCAGTATAACGCAACCAACATTATATGCTTTAATTTTCAGCGAGGCTATGATCCAGTCACGCTGATAACAAAGCAAACGGCCACGCTCTTGAACGTATTTACGTAATTGCATTCGACGCCTGCACTGCAGGCAATTTGCTATACATCTGTGTCAAGAGTGTTGCCTTAAATTGCGATACGATCAGCACTTCCGTGTTGATAAACATAGTGTTGCAACCTCTAAGAAACACAAGTATTTTGAACAGGAGCAACTTTACCACAATAACTGATCTTTGTATTATTTGAATTAACGTCAGTGACACACCAACAGAAGGACCATTTCGATTTTCCAACTCCCCCTTGGGAGAGAAACGCAACGGAAACTGATCTCGTGTCCTCAATTGCCAACAGAGGAAAGTCGTCCAAAAGTGAAATATACTGTTAACAATAGGTATTTCAAGTACACAAATGTAATACATTTACATAAATATCACGTATACAAATATAGAGGAAAGTATCTTTATATTAAACGCTAAGCTTGAAACAAAATGTACAAAAAATCTTTTTAAATTAGGGAACAAACAAACCCCTTTAAGATTATGGGACAAAAAAACACGAACATTTTGTTTTAGGGCTCTAAAACGCGTCGTATTTGAGATTTGTTCGGCAGTAGTGTGCTGCAACGAGTAGCGGGTAGCAGCTGCCCACTATATGTAATATAAAATATATATTAATTATATAATTAAATATCACCGGGGTCATATATATATATATATATATATATATATATATATATATAATAAATTATATATTTGACCCCGGTGAATAAGCTGATAAGTCAAAACAACTTAATTTTACAGGGGAACAAAAAACAACTTTAAACTAATGCTATTAATAAGGGATTAATGCTATTGAAACAAAACCTAGTTAAATAATATAACCATAAAATTAGTTTTAATTAAATATCCCCTTCGTTTGAATATTATTAATCCCTGATTTAATTTATTTAAACGTTGTTTTTTGCTCTCCTGTAAAATTAAGTATTGATGACTTATTAGCTTATTCACCGGGATCAAAGATATTATATATTAGTTTATTTATTAGTCATAAAATGCATGTGTCATGCTAGCGGCAGTCGGGCTGTGTGAGGGTCAGAAGCACCTCGGCGTCGCCCCTATCCTCCTTCCCCTCACCTTGACATCGTTTTTAAGTTAATCTACATATCTTTGAAGGGAACTAATATGGGTCGTCGCGTAAGACATTTTAAAATTCTCATCAAATAATTCAATTTTAGTTCCTGTTTAGCAAGACTTTTATCTTAAACAAGAGATTGAAACAAATAAACGTTCCTCCTCCTCACCAATTGTTTAATTTTTTAAAGTTACATTTCCTGTAAGAAGTTGCACTTTTTTTTGTAGAAGGAAGCATCCCAAATGTATTTGACTATCCATATTGCCATGCTCAGTGCTAGGATGCAACTGCACTTTCGTCATTTTATCGCACGATTTCAAAGCACCATAAAAACTACATCTCACGAATATTACGAAAACCTTTGTACAAGCCGCCACTTTCCTCTTTTACCACGATGACTACAATGCCAATAAACGCTTGTAATGAATTATAATAAGATGAGGAGGCTATAACAACAGTTCTCACTAGAAAGTTTTAACTACTCGGAATTTATGACCATTGCCGCAACCCTTGATAATTGAAAAGTCACGTTTAAACCTTTTATGATATAGTCTATTTTCACTGTTGTAATTTTATACACTTTGAGAAATACTGACAATGAGTATAGTGTTTTCATGACAAACCAATCTTATATGGGTAAATAGTTTATTTCGTTAGGTTTGCTTTGAATTAACCCCTTTAATGTCACATGGCTTATAATAGTAATGTTTATACTGTACGCATATATTCCTTTCTAGAAACTCCGGTTGTATTTTATTTTCTAAGGCGAAAACTGCAAATACAACCAAAGTAGCATTATATAAAACAGAGAGTAGAAAGAAATTCCGAAAGGGTAAGTGTTATGAAAAAGTTAGTGTACTACGAGTAAAATTAAAGTCGCTAAAAATCATATCCACTGACAACTTATTTATTGCTGCTAACTTGTTACTCTTTGAAAAAAGGCAAGTTGAAAGCCTTAAGTTTACCACACAAATGGAAGAACTGTAAAAAAGTCACAACAGTAAAGTACAACGATCAAAAATCGAAAAAAATATTGTTTCATGGCGTCCAAAAGGTATTCTCTCAGACTAATCAAATCAAGGATGTTCTCAAAAAATGCACACAGAGTTCAACATGATTCTGTAATATAATTGAAATCATTTACATTCACTAAAACCTGAGCATGAAATAGGACGTTATAAGGTACTGCAGCAGGAAATTCTGCTCTATATCTTAACTTAAAAACGTAATGCAACTATAATCACTGAAAATGTTTAGAAATGGGACACGTGTCAAACGATTGCTGGATGTTTGTATACACTCACTAACATACGCATTTAAAAACACTCAATTTACGAACTTAAAAATGCTTCCTATTTTAACTTCGTTAACTAGAACCTCACTCATTTGCACGCACTCGATGACGAAACGTCGACTGCTTTCCATACAGATTGCATATGACATTACAAAACGACCTAATGAACAAATTATGACATATAAGCGTTCATTTTATTAATTTTAGGATATTATAAATATTTAGAAGGGCCTCGAATGATTCACGAATAGCATAATAGCTTTCCGTGAAGCGATCCTGGGTTCGATTCCAGGTCAGAGAAATATATAGCTGTAGCTTCCATTAATCCGTCTCAGTTTCTACTGCTCTATGACGAAAGAAAAGCTCAGGTAGGCCAAGCTGGATACGGTCATGGGAATACGTCAAGCTGTCTACATGTCTCCCTGATCCCCAAGAGTGGATAACAAATAAAAATAGGACCCAGCCCTGGAAGCCCCGCTAGCAGGAAAGGGTAGCATTAATCCGACTATAAAATGTCAAATATATACATACAAAAATATCCAGTTTATTTTAAAAAATACAACAAATATTCTACAATACTATGAACACACTACAATACTACAATTAATACACTACAATACTACAAATAATAAATACACTACAATACAATAAAATAAACTACACAATAATACTATAAATAATACCAAGTGATAATAAATTTGGCACCCACTACCTTTCATTTAAAGAAAAAAAAATCAGAGAATTTGGTTGAGTTGATCGCTCAAATTTCTTTCTAAATGAAAACTCTCAGAGATTTAAATATATAGATGATTTAAATTATTATTTTGATTATTATTATAAACATTTTTATTTTTAGCGGAGAAGGAGAGTGAGGATTTGTCTATTCTTCATTCTGCCACAAGTGTCCTTCTGCACTTACATGCCTCCTAATTTTTAATTATCGTACTATAGAATTACATTGCCTCACTCGTTCATTGTACTCAAAGTGTCTACTTAGATTAAATTACCAAGTGACTAAAAGAACCTTCAGAACACTGGTCAAGTACCTGATGTCTTAGGCAAAACTCCAATAAATTCACATTTTCTGCGTGATAACCTATCCGAAGACAAATTCTTGGCGCAACTCCGTTTCGTCGGGTCGAGGGAAACTTTTCACACACCACGTCAAATGCCATGTACTTAAAACTTCTGTAACTCCTGGGTTGCAATACCCATTACTTGGTCACAATTTTTTCTGGAGTGACATAATTGAAATGGAGTAGACAACAAAGCTTTGTTCTAAAACCGTGGGAGAGAAATAGAGGAACTTCGGCTCTGAGAGGAACTTGGCTTCTTCCGCGGAAATTGTGTTCTTTAATCAACTGTCCACGCTCCAACTGTCACCGTAGGAACGGTAAAGTAATAATATCAGGGTTTCATGTAAGTTTCTACTACCAGTCACAGACGTTTTATTAAACACAGATTTCATAAAATATTATTAATGAATTGTGTACTGATTCACTGTACATATAAGTCTCACTATGTAAAAGCTATTTAATTTTCTACCCGAGAGCCAATGTTCTTTTTAGTAATATCATTTCAGTTCTTGAACCTACTCATAATAATGCAAGGCGCATTTTCTTTGTTCGGCGTCACCATTTGTCTTCGTTTGAATTAGAAATCATAACACCAGCAGATAAAACAACTACAATTAAATGATTAAAACATTTAGTCGTCAGTTGACCTCATATATAATCCTTGAATACACATTTATTTCTTATTGCAGCTAACTCAAAAACGTAGTTAAATTTATTTTAGACTCATGTGGTTCGAAAATATACAATTATATAGAACCATTATATTTTGACGACATAAAAGTTTACATTTTGTCTACTTTTACATGTGTTCCTACGAGGATTGCACAGGAAAAACATTAAAACATATATATTATTGAGCAATAATTATTTAGACGTTCATATTCTTTCCTTCACGACATATGATTTTCAAGAACAAGGGACTAGCAAAAACGTTGAATTGAAAACACATAATATGTGTTTACTATTCGTCAATTCATGTTTATAATTATTTTATTACAAATATCTGTAAAAAAGTGTGTATGCATATTTAGAGCACTTTCTTTTTATTTATGACAAAAACAGTTGTATGGCATTGATGAGGGAAAGGAAAATTATGAATAAATTCCCTGAAGCAAGGAAAAGAGGTTATTTCAATATTTTCTGTAAAGGTCAAGGATAATTGGACGAAACCCAATTGAGATGGAGACGTCGACTCGGCATCTGTTTAAAATGTTTCCTACGGAATGAACATTCTAATTTTAAAATTAAGCTCGTCTCGGAGGAGAGTTTTCGAACTAATATTCCGGTTGGAATCTTCGAGGTAGCAAATGGGTTCTTCCGAGGAGAATTTTTGAATGGACAAATAACTTAGTAAATGAGTCTTGTTTTTAATGAAAGCTTAATGTTGTTTGGACATATTTATTTGAGAATTGAGAATTTAAGAGTTTACCTTCTCTATTTAAGAACAAATCTGCTTCGAAGTTAACCCGACAGTAACTTCAGATTCCTACACCATGTAACGAATAAAAGGACGTGCGGAGAAAGAGAGACACTATTGAAAGTTCACGCTTATATTTTTATTTACTTAATAATCTCCTAACTTGTAACAGAGAATTCAACCCACCGGATCTATAAATTTACTGAAGAAATGATGATGAATAATGAGATACACGACCTGGCTAAGAATGGGAAGAGTGTGAGCGTGTTCTGAAAATCCTGAAAAGAGCGAACTTGGGCTCCTTTGAGAAAGTCGCCCTCAAGAGTTTCCCAATTATAAGCAGAGGAACAAGGTGTAACCGCCGAGGAATTGTTTTGGCCTACTACATCACAATCTTTTGATGAAAACTAACGAAGTTTTGACCTTCAAAGTGATCGGTACCCAATAGACTTTTCTTTGAATTATGCTTGCATGGTGAAAATTAATAACTACTGTAATTAAATAAATTAATAACTAGCTTTTTACGCAATGAGGAGCTATGGATATGGAAAATAATTATACATCCAAAGAAAAACGAGAAAATTTTAAAGATGGCAATATCACACTTATTGCAGAAATCGAGTAGTCTTTACATTTGAAAAATTGTTTATGAAATATATTCATGTAATTAAACACGTACAAGATGTCCTGAGAATGAGAAGTCATTGTACAGACACTTAACATTTTTACAACAAAAAAACACACTTTCGGCGAGAGAAATAAGTCTTCCAATCTGAGGATCAGTCATCTTCCAACCGGATCAAAATAAGATTAATATGTTGTCATATAATATTTTAGATAATACCCGAATAAAACTCACAAATGAGACGAAACAAATTCCACACAATACAACTACGAGTAAATTAGAACATGATGTAAATTACTTACATCATGTGTTAATACATATCATGAAATAGGATTATTTGTTTGCTAAAAGAGATGCGAATTTACTTCATTTTAATTTCAGCAATAAAATTTGGGGAAAATGTTGACAGAATGCATCTTAAATTAAATTAAGGTTTAGTGGATACTTGCACTCCATTGGTTAACTAAGCCATGACTATCATAGCCACTTTGATTATTGTAACTGGTAATTACAGACAAGGCTTATTTTAACTGTAATTACAGACAGGGCTGTCCAACTGGCCATGGCGTTGTTAGTTCCTCCAGCCACCATCACTTACCACTTACTACGTCTGTATCATCATCCCGTTGAGAACCATTATTCTCTCATTATTCACCTTTCACGATCCTCTACACCATTATCCATACACAGTAGAAGGAAAGCTAACCCACCAATACACCTGGAGCGGTGGCTCAGTACATCAACTGATGTTACTGCAGTGCCTCTGACCGGGAGGTCCTAGGTTCGAGTCCCGACGGTGGCAGGATTTTCGACACTAGCTTTTCAGCTAGGTCGAATTCAATCGCTGTCTGGAGGAGAATTCTAGCGGCCGGCTGCTCAGATCGGTAGATTTCCGTGATTTCTCCGATCAACACCAGGCGAATGCCAAAGCAGTACGTAACAAACGGGCCACGGACCGCGCGTAATCTTTCCCTCCTCTTCCTTGTCCTATCCACACACACACATACACACAAACATGCACTACACTACCACACATGCCGGGAGACCGGTCAGGGACTTAGAACTTGTCCCTGCTGGGGCGGTGACCAGCTGGTGGGAGAAACCTGGTAGACGAAAAAATCCCGCTAGTCGACGGTAGGTTAGCGCCGGATCTCGCTATCCAGTGAATAAGATCACCTCCACCTTACGATGAAGAAGCATGCACTACACTTACGGGACTAATAACCTCAGTAGTTGACGCGCCCGCAATCACATTCAACGAATCAACCCACCAATATGATCATCTACCCGGGAAATGAGGGGTCATAAAGGTGTGATCCCCCTCCCACGCCTACGTTCGGCACGATACATAACTCATCATGGAATTTTATTATATTATTTATGGAGAATATATCGGCGTTTCAACGATGTGAAACTACTGTATTTCTTCTCGGCAAGCTTAAATTTATGGTTTCGAAATCGCCTAAGGATAGACTAGCTTGCGAAGCAACATGCTTTAAGGCGGCCCGGGTAAACTTCGCGCTCGCTACTTCACGAGTTTTTATCGATTTTGGACGTCACCAACACTCACGGGACCACAGTCACACCACCACTCACCTGACGTCATCCCACATTTTGACGGTTGGCTGTCTAGGCTCTAGGCTGTGATTATCAGGGAGACAAGGCCAGTATAACCTTTGGTCAATGTATTAAAGTAAGTTAAATTCTTTCGAAAGTGTGTGCGCTTGTGTAGGCATGTATGTAACGTGACGCACTTTCTCGGGCAAGAGCGAGTCTGTTATTTATATTGACTGAGAGGTCCCGTGATTCAATCCAGGGCAAAAACGGAAGGGTCTAGAAAAAAGATAAGTAATAATGAAGATGCGACATTACGTCCGTCTATCCACCAAACTGGACACCTAGCAGTTTTGTGGAATGCGCAAGTCAGCGGTGAAGAGGGAAAATTGTAGAAACTTACATTAAGTTCTTGAAAATGTTTCTATGTGAACGAATGTCTACGTGAAACACAGCAGAATTGTTTTTATATTATTATATAAGATGAATATAAAATCAATATCATTGCTCCTAGGAAGGATTTCTTCACCGTGAATATTTATAACTTGATAACTAGAAGTAGCTGAATGATTAGCTTGAAAGATATAGAATTCAGTACAATACTAGGTTAAGTCAAAGTTATTTGTCTGAAAAGATCAGGTATCTCCCACCAGCGGGGCACCGCTCCAGCCGGGACTAGCTCTATGCCCACCACCGGTCTCTCGACATGTGTGGTTGTGTACTGCATGTTAGTGTGTGTGTGTGTGTGTGTGTGTGTGTGTGTGTGTGAGAGAGAGAGAGAGAGAGAGAGAGAGAGAGAGAGAGAGAGAGAGAGAGAGGGGAGAGAATAAGACAAGAAGAAGGAAAAATCGCGCGCAGTCCGTGGCCCGTTTGCTAGGGTACTACTTCGGCATTAGCCTGGGGTTGATCGGAGAAACCATGGAAAACTACCGATCAGAGCAGCCGGCCGCTAGAATTCTCCTCCAGACTGCGACTAAATTCGACCTAGCTGACAAGCTAGTGCCGAAAATCCTGCCACCATCGGGTCTCGAACTTACGACCTCCTGGTCAGAGTCAGTGCACTGCAGTGCTACACATATGAACACTCTGCCACCTCTCCCGGCTTTTCTTTCGACTTCCCTCTATAAAAGGTATCGTGTTTCCCTTGGCAACTGAAACTAATTTATACTACCTGAATTACCAACTTTATGAACATACAAAAGTGTTTCCAACCAGCAAAAATGTTTTTCCGCGGCGAAATTCGAACTCCGGTCCACGGAGATAACTCGCCACGTGCTTCACCGCTAAGCCACACAGTCACTCAGCCGAAGACATTTTCCCCGACGCTCAAAAAACTAACGATATCTCCCATGATGTAAAGTACCCTCAAAATCCAAATATCTATTTGAAACTTACAGGGCCGCGAGTTCGTTCAGATCGATCGTGGAATATCAATTGTAGAAAAAATCGTCTGAACGATTTAGGCGCAAGCGCTGACTATAGACGGGACTAGCAGACGTTTGCCAATTGATTCTCCGGCATCAAGGTGTAACAATCCTGGATACTGACTAGAAGTGATAGAGGAAGTAATTTACTACACATAGGAACAAAATTTATCAACCTTTGTTACCTTGTCAGATAATAGTGTCAGACAATAAGAGTGTTTTTGCCGAAAATTCGCCGATTTCCGTCGCACAATTAAAATAAACTTTTACTACTTTTTATACTACTTACGTAGTACGACGAGAAAGTTAAAATCACAAAACTAATTATGGAAGGGAAAATATAAACACAGTGTTATTATTTAATGGAACACTATACAATTAAAATTAATTTGAAACTCAATTTCAAAAATGCATACAGATATTAAAAATAAAGAAAAGCGCTAGAAAGACATATTGACAATTTACGACTAGTTTCGCAAAATTGAAAATACTTTTCTTGGTATCATTACAATAGAACAGTAAACCACTGGCATTTCGATTCAAATTATTTTCAATGCTTGCCCTCTGATGATTACTCCATACATGTTTCACTATAATTTTCTTCATTCGCGACGTTCGAAAACATTTCAGGAGTATTTGCACGGAGTGGTTAATCGTCCATCAAAACAGCAATTTGAACGTGGCGCCGACGCACTTACCAGAGCCGCCAAGAGATGGCGCCAAGAGCGAGGAAACTCCGCAAGCATCAACTTAACAAGCGGCCAATAAGAGGGACGAGGGACGCGTGACGACATTCATGGTCACTACACCCCAGGATGAAGTGTTGAGTGCTTGTTATGATCTCCCTTGGGCGAAAGGGAGAGATAATAATCTAAATAGAGTGTTGAATCTCACTAAATCCACGGGAAATTTCCAGAAATACCAGTAGATGCTAAATATGTTAGACAAGTAAATCCAACATTTCACAAAGAAATTTACCTTTTACTGTTTGTATGAAGCCAGAACTGTTTATGTCGAACACAACACATAAGGAATTTTAGTCAATTAACATTTGAAACGACGTTTATCAATCTCAAATCATTAAAATGCATTTCTTTCCGCCTCCAAAGGTTCAGTTGAACAGTACAAAAACGTTTTTCATAATTTTACACTCATTTTCGAAATCCTACTCTAGATAGTTTATAAAAACATGTGACGGGGTCTGAAACATTCACATAAATGTATCCTCCTGATATTTACGTACAGTGAATACTGCGAGACAACAGAACATATCGAATTAACCAACAAATACATTTTCATAAATATACTTTTAATTTAAATAAAATTACAAAACCTTATTTAAAATAAATTGCAACTTGAGTAATTTCCAGAGGTTATCATCCCCATTACTATACTGTTTAACTTTAACCGAGGAAAGGAAAACGAGCAAAGCGGAACAGAAATTGGAAAACGAAACACATTTAAAACGGTACGTCATTACGCAACACAAATTCTCTCTGCTTCCCGAAGCACTTCAACGTCCTCCTCTAAAATTAAACACGAAACTTATTTTCCACCCTTGAACATTCTAACAGCAAATGTGTCAAATGTTTTCTATTATTATTGCTTGTTCAACATCGAAGAATTTTTCTGTCTCTTCGTCAACCGTGTCTCTACTTTCACGAGTTTCTTTCTTAGACCCGTTCGGTAACAGTTTGAATATTTCTTAGAATTCTTACCTACCATGATCCCAAATAAAAAAAATTCGAGGATGACCGTCTCAGCAGCTAATCCACGGGTGCTTGGGCGTAAATAGTTGCGAGACACCTAAAACTGCGTAGCCCGGGAGACCGCAGATGAGTCATAATGATTCATGTATTGATTGTCTCCGGGCACGTAAGCTGTTTTGGTTTCCGTTAGTGAATACTTGGATTTTTTAATGTGGCGTCTGTGGGTAGTATCTTCTTAATGTAATTCGGCACGACTTTCTGCGTCTTTTTTGGTCCTGCCGTAAGATGTCGCATGATCGCGACCGCATCAATCAGTGCTGTAGATCAAGCGACTCTAGCGGCGGACTGAGAATGACGCAAAAACTCGGGCCGAATTGCATCTTGGAGATACTACCCACAGATGTCACGTTAGAAAAAAACAGGTATAGTAAATGATCTTATCCCGGGAGGTGGAAGTGTTCCTTCCCCGATAGATGGCGTGATCCGGCGCCGACCTACACGGTAGTGAGCGAGAGAATTCTCCCTCCAGTTACCTCTTCCAGCGGGGCACCGCCCCAACCTGGACACGTTCTGAGTTCCCACTAGTCATGTGGTAAGGCTGTGCATGCAACTGTGTGTGAAAATAAGGGAAGAGGATAGGTCAAGAAAGAAGAAAAAATAATTTGACCCTTGGTTTAGAGTACTGATCCGACATTTGGTTGATATTGATTGGAGAAACCACAGTTAATTACAGACCAGAGCCTCCAGTCCCTACAATTCTTCTCCCGACAACGGCTCGACTCGACCTAACTATGAAGAAACGTAGCATCAAAAATCTGCCACCATCTGGTCTCGAAACATATGGCCTTTTGGTCAATGTCGCAGGACAGACAGAGAAAATTCTGGCTCTGAGCTAAATTCAGCTGGATCACTATCGAATGAGAATTTTAGAGGTCGATTTTTGGTTTCCTTCAACCAATTTCAGCTGGGTGACGGAGCAGTGAACAAAACTATGGGATTTCTCCATCTTGCGCTTACACCATCCTAAATCGGTCGGACCGGGAGCGGTTGCTCAGTGCATCAACTGATGTCACTGCAGCTCCTCTGACCGAGAGGTCCTAGGTTCGAGTTCCGACGGCGGCAGGATTTTCGACACTAGCTTTTCAGCTACGTCGAATTCAGTCGCTGTCTGGAAAATAATTCAAGCTGCTGGTAGCTCTGATCGGTAGGTTTCTGTATTTTCTCCGATCAACAACAGGCGAATGCTGGAGCAGTATCCTAACAAACGGGCCATTGACCGCGCGCGATCTTTGCTTCCTCTTCCTTGTTTTATCCTCACCCCTTACACACACATGCACTACACTACTACACATGCCGGGACACCGATCGGGACCTTGGAACTTGTCCCGGCTGGGGCGGTGCACCGCTGGTGGGAGATACCTGGGTGCACCAGCGGTGCCCCGCTGGTGGGGAAAATCCTATTAGCCGACGGTAGATGGACGCCGAATCTGGCTATCCAGCGGGACAAGACCACCACCACATCCCGAGCAAAAAACACGCTTTACACTTAGGAACTAATGACCATAGTAATTGACGAACCCGGAATCTCTAACAATCACCCTGTCAATCAACCAATAAACCGGTCGGACCAGGTGCTTACGCCACACAATTCTAAATGTTTTATTTTCTGTTTTCTAGAAAGAGTGAGAGTCAAAAGTGCTAATAATGCGTGCCCGTCATGCCAAGTCATGAAATGATCTGTAGTTTCACAGGAAAATTAGTACCTCCTAAAATTCGAAATGCATATTAATTTCTATTGCCATTGCATCATTCCAATGTGCGCATCCAAAGGACTCGTGTAAATTTTGTTTTATTATGTAATTCCAAATTTATCTGAGTTAATGGTATTGGCTTGAATTCTGGAAACAGATTAACCTACCCTCTTCACAAAACCTAGCCCATGACATCTTCAGTTCAAAGCCCCTAGACTTCCTCTGAAGTCACGATACTCGTGAGAAATGCAAACGACAATGGCATTGCTGGACTAGGGGGACCTGGAACCAAACAAGAGACCCGCCGCAGAATGCTGACAAAAAAACTGTCGTGACAGCTCTGTACGAGTAGCCGGCACGCTCAAGTCACGAACTGTATGACCCGTTCACTCGGAGGTGAGAAAGTTGGAGAGAGCTTTAAATTGAGATTTGCCGGTCATTATCTTGGCACTGAAATTTCGTGCCATTTGTAACCACTTAAGCACCAATGTCATTTACTTGGTGAAAAATGAAATTACGCAAATACGGTGAATCCAATTGAATATTAAAAATGATTTTGAAGAAAAATTATTGACGAAGCAGAGGATGAATTCCATAAGATTGTAATCGATAATGTTTTCTTCTCCTCTTTTTTATCATAAGGAAAAAAAATAACGCCCAGTCACTTGAGAAGGCAATTATCACGTGAAAAAAGTTAACATACACTTTACTCATGTTCCATTTGTACGTGAATTTTGAATATTATTCTTAAAATGAAAGTTATATACGAGCGAAATTCAGATATTTATTGCTCATTCATGTATTTTAAAACTAATATCGTCAATTTATGGTTCACAGAGCACATCTCTGTAGTCTCGTATTCATAAAACGTTTGAAAAATAAGTTCTTTCGTATATTTCAATAGTTCATTAATTTATTGATCACTGTTATGATACATTGGCAGGATGCCGACCACTGTTATGATACATAGTTGGATGCCGTGTAGTTAACTACACGAAACACATGCTTATCCCTGTTCATTGGAACAGTAACTGCGCCGCGTATGAAAAATCTCGTAACAGGGAAAATCTGGGATTAAATAAAACAAACGGTTTAAGTGTATCAAAGTTTATTTATACATGGCTGACATGTAATTATAGTACGAAAATATATTTTTTTTAACAATTTTATTCGAAATCTATATAAGAGCGAATGGAAGAGAGGCGTGATGTATATGAGACGGGTGGAAGAAGAGAGAGAAGAAAATAGAGAGAAGTAAAAAAGAAAGATAAAAGAAAGAGAAAGAAAAGAATGAGACGGAAAAGAAAGAGGAAAATATGTAAAGTTGCGAAAAGTGAAAGAAAGAGCGCAAAAGAGAGGAAAAGAGCGCAAAAGAAAGAGAAAGAGCGGAAAAGGGAGGGAAAGAGCGCAAAAGGGAGGGGGAGGGGGAGAGAGCAAAATAGAGGGGGGAGCGCAAAAGAGGGGGAGAGAGAGCTAAAACGAAGGAGGGAAAGAGCAAAAGAGAGGGAGGAAGCAAAAGAGAGAGGGAGCAAAAGAGAGGGAGAGAGGGAGAAAAAGAGAGGGAGAAAAAGAGAGGGAGAGAGGGAGCAAAAGAGAGGGAGAGAGGGAGCAAAAGAGAGGGAGAGAGGGAGCAAAAGAGAGGGAGAGAGGGAGCAAAAGAGAGGGAGAGAGGGAGCAAAAGAGAGGGAGAGAGGAGCAAAACAGAGGGAGAGAGGAGCAAAACAGAGGGAGAGAGAGGGAGCAAAACAGAGGGAGAGAGGGAGCAAAACAGAGGGGAGAGAGGGAGCAAAACAGAGGGAGAGGGGAGCAAAACAGAAGGGAGAGGGGAGCAAAAAGAGAGAGGGAGAGAGGGAGCAAAAGAGAGGGAGAGAGGGAGCAAAGAGAGGGAGAGAGGGAGCAAAGAGAGAGGGAGAGAGGGGGCAAAGAGAGGGAGAGGGGGCAAAGAGAGGGAGAGAGGGAGCAAAAGAGAGGGAGAGAGGGAGCAAAAGGGAGAGAGGGGGCAAAGAGAGGGAGGGGAGGCAAAAGAGAGGGAGAGAGGAGCAAAGAGAGGGAGAGAGGGAGCAAAGAGAGGGAGAGAGGGAGCAAAAAGAGGAGAGAGGGAGCAAAACAGAGGGAGAGAGGGAGCAAAAGAGAGGGAGAGGGAGTAAAAGAGAGGGAGAGAGGGAGCAAAGAGAGGGGGAGAGAGGAGCAAAAAGAGAGGGAGAGAGGAGCAAAACAAGAGGAGAGAGGAACAAAACAGAGGGAGAGAGGGAGCAAAAAGGGAGAGAGGGAGCAAAAGAGGAGAGAGGGCAAAAGAGAGGGAGAGGGAGCAAAAGAGAGGGAGAGAGGGAGCAAAGAGTGGGAGAGAGGGGCAAAAGAGAGGGGGAGAGGGGCAAAAAGAGAGGGAGAGAGGGAGCAAAAGAGAGGGAGAGAGGAGCAAAAGAGAGGAGAGAGGGCAAAAGAGGGGAGGGAGGGAGCAAAGAGTGGGAGAGAGGGGGCAAAAGAGAGGGAGAGAGGGAGCAAAAGAGAGGAGAGGGAGCAAAAAGAGAGGGAGAGAGGGAGCAAAAAGAGGGAGAGGGAGCAAAAGAGAGGGGGAGAGGGCAAAGAGAGGGAGAGAGGGAGCAAAAGAGAGGGAGAGAGGGAGCAAAAAGAGTGGGAGAGAGGGGAGCAAAAGGAGAGGGAGAGAGGGGGCAAAAGAGAGGGAGAGAGGGGGCAAAAGAGAGGGAGAGAGGGGGCAAAAGAGAGGGAGAGAGGGAGCAAAAGAGAGGGAGAGAGGGGGAGGGAGAGAGGGAGCAAAAGAGAGGGAGAGAGGGAGCAAAAGAGAGGGAGAGAGGGAGCAAAAGAGAGGGAGAGAGGGAGCAAGAGAGAGGGAGAGAGGGAGCAAAAGAGAGGGAGAGAGGGAGCAAGAGAGAGGGAGAGAGGGAAAGGATATTGATTGGACTAAAGAGCAGATGATAGCGATCATGATGTGAATGTGGATGAAGAAACGATAGCATAGAAAGCAAACAAAATGCGAGAACAAGCGAACAAGCACTCGCTCGTTTTCGCGGGGAATATAACCCGGTCCTAGTCGGGAATAGAACCCGGAAATGGTCGGGGATAGAACCCGGAAATGGTCAGGGATAGAACCCGGAACACAGTGACTAAGGCGTATGCACTAGCTCTTTCCCCACGAGCCAGCGTCCATACATAAAGAGCACCGCCCCAGCCGGGGCCCGGGACAAGCTCGAAGCTCCCGACTGATCTCTTAATAATCTCCTGCGGTAGAGTAGTGTAACAGCAAGGGTTTGTAAATAAGGAGAGAGTGTATAGGGGAGAGGGAAGAGGAAGGAAAGATCGCGCGCGGACCGTGGCCGGTTTGTTAGGGTATTGCTGCGGCATTAGCCAGGTATTGTTCAGAAAAACGACGAAAAATCAGCAATCAGAGCAGCCGGTCTCTCTACGTCTCCAGTAGAGACAGTAGCTGAATTCGACCTGACTGTACAGCTAGCATCGAAAATCCGCCATCGTCGGGTCTCGAACCCTAGGACCTCCCGGTCAGAGGCCCTGCGGTGACAACTGTTGATGCCTTGTGCCACCTCAACAGGTAACGACATTCGACGAACACGAATTTGAAACCAACTGTGGCAGGATTTTCGATACTAGCTAGATAGCCAAGTCGAATTCAGTCGCTTATTGGAGACAAATTCTAGCAGCCGGCTGCTCTGATCGGTAGTTTTCCGTGCATTCTCCGAACAATGCCAGGCCAATACCAGAGCAGTACCTTCACAACGGCCCACGGACTGCGTCTTTCTTTCCTCTTCCTTGTCCCTTCTCACCCCCCCACACACACACACAAGTGCTACCTTACCACGCTTTTCGGGAGATTAGAGCTTGTCCTGATGCCATGCTGGTGAGAGACACCTGGCAGGGAAACTCCCGCTAGTTGACGTAGGTCGGCACCGGATCTCTCAATCCAGCGGGGTGAGTTTACCGCCACCTCCCGCGATAAAAAGCATGCTCTACACTTCCCGGACTTAGCCGTTGACGCGTCCGGAATCACTAGTCAATCAATCGAATTTTAAAAGTAAAAGTCTGTCGTTCTTCGGCTAGTCATCGCCGCAACTTCCGACGTCCAGCCTCTTCTTACGGACGCATTGCAGCAGGTGCCACCAGCGCCGGTGCTCTTCAGCCCCGCGCAGCCCCCGAGATCCGCACGGTGGGCTCGACTGGGGATGGCCAAAAACATCGATGTTTTTTTTACCAGAAACATCGATATATTAACATCGATATATTAACATCGATATTTTGCTTTCGAGGTTTTCTTCACATCGACATTTTGTAGCAAAAACTTCGATTTTTTAGTTCTTTTTTAATTTTTTTTAATAAAGGGGTTTAGGCAGAGTTGCAGTAGAGTAACAGCAATCCACAGGAATATCGTTACTTTGAGTCATCCTCTTTCTCACACTGCACATTTTGCCTGTGCAATCTGAGGGAATTTTCGATGGTTTTACTTCGATGGTGTGTGATGGAAGTGACTAAAGGACGAAGTAGCGAAACATGATGTTCTTTATTGTTAATTTTATTCATTACATTCGATGATATTTTTTATTAACATACGAGTACTACTACCATGCTGGTAACCAAACAATAAAATGTATCTCTTTTACGTACTGAAATTAAAAATGGATAGGAAAATAGCATGTTTATTAGTCTATAATTTAAAAACATCGATTTTTTCTCATGTTTTCATCGACATCTAAAAACCCTTTAGTGATGTATCGATGTTTAGGTAAAATGAAAAACTCTGCGATCGATGTTTTGAAGAAACAATTTTGCAGGGTTAGTTACACTATTTATAACTCAAGAACGGCTGTACCGATTTGGTGAGCAGGAAGCTTAGAGCCAGGAGACGGACATAGGATACTGTTTATCCCGTTCGACAGCGTTCCTGTGTGAGAACGCACGTTTTTGCACGTACGCAGTGCAACAAGGATAGTACAGTTTCTCACAGTGAGTGCGACGCGAGAAAAATATGGGACCGGCTGTTAAGGCGGAACAGAGTCCGCCGGGTCAGCTAGTTAGACTATAATTTAAGCATCGATGTTTTAAACACTGATGTTTTTTCGTGGATGTTTCCATCGACATCGAAAACCCTTAAGCGATGTATCGATGTTTTGGCTAAATTTGCCATCACTAGGCGCAGCGCAGCGCGGCGCGGCAGTGCAGAGGCGCTTTCTCCTCCTCCTCCTCCTTCGCCCCCTCGACTTAATTGGCCGGCGCGGCGGGCGCCCGGGGCGGGCGCCGTGGCCGGGTCTTTGGCGGCGGCGGCGGCGGCGGCGGCGCCGATGGTAACATGTGCGCGTGCGCGCGCACTCGGTCGCGGTTGCGCAACACGGAAATCCGCGCCACCGGAAGCCCCGCGGGCGAAGACACCCACGCCGATGGGAGGGGCGCTGACCCCGCGAGGTGCATCCTCTCACCGCCGCGGGCAGCCTCTCCTGCGCGGGAGTGCGTGTGTCAGGGACTGACTCTTACGTGTGTGCATCCCAGGCTGTCAAATGTTGGCTTCTTTTTAACATTAAAGCTATTCATAATATTTTGAATAAAAATTGTTGTACGATATTTGTAACCGTCGCAAATATTATGTACGTATAAATAATTGGTTATATATATATATATATATATATATATATATATATATATAAAATACTTCTCACCACGATATTCATTTAATAAAATACGATATTTTTTGTATTCATTTATCTGCAAATATCAATGGATATATATTTGACTCATTAACGCTTTCTTTTGTAACAAATATGAAAGGAAATATTTCTTTAAAAAACATTCAAAAGTACATAAAAAACATTCCCTATGACATTTTGAATCCGCTGAAATTCGTTCGCCCCCAAAAATCACGCGCCCCAGGCTGCCGCCTAGTCAGCCTGTTCGGTAATCTGGCTCTGATGTTTGTGTGGTGAAGTGCCGGAAAGAATCACCCGACGATTGCACTGGATGCGCTTGCTCAGCGGTAACGCTGGCGCATCTAAAACAACGTTCGCTGGGAGGCCCTAGGATGGGAGACACGGATTTTTCGACCCTGGCTAGCGGGCTGACTCGAAATCGACCACTGATTGGAGGATAATTCTAGCGACACGTTGCTCTGATCGGTAGTTTTACATTGTTTCTGTCTGGGAATAGTACCCTTAAAATGGGTCATGTACCACGCAGACCTTTTCCTCCTCAATCGTGTCTCCTGTCCTCACACTTGCACATACATACACATGCACGTATATACACATGCACGTACATACACATACACACACATGCACGTACACACACATGCACATACACACACATGCACGTACACACACATGCACGTACACACACATGCACGTACACACACATGCACGTACACACACATGCACGTACACACACATGCACGTACACACACATGCACGTACACACACATGCACGTACACACACATGGACGTACACACACATGCACGTACACACACATGCACGTACATACACATGCACGTACATACACATGCACGTACATACACATGCACGTACATACACATGCACGTACATACACATACATACACATACACACATACACATACACACATACACATACACACATACACATACACATACATACACACATACACATGCATGCACATACATACACATACACATACACACATGCATGCACATACACACACATGCACACAATGCATACGTACATACACATGCACGTACATACACATGCACGTACATACATGCACATTGTGCACATACACATACACATGTGCACACATGCACGTACATACACATGCACGTACATTGCACACACATACATGCACATGCACATACACACATACACATGCACATACATACACATGACACATACATACACATGCATGTACATACACATACCCATTTGTGCACTACTCTACAAGTCGAGGCATACAGCTTCCCTGGGTGTAGTACAGCTGAGAGATACTTAGAAGAGAAACCCCGCAAGCCGACATACACGGATCGAACCTCGCTCTAGCGGGCGGCAAATTCTCAACTTCCGGGTATAATACGCACTACGGTTAGGAGACTAATGAGTAAGGAGTTGGCGTGATTCGAAGATTTCAGAATTTGTATTGCTGTTGGGGAAGATGATACATAGCAGGATGCATTTTCGGGATATATGAAATGCGGATGTCTTTTAAGGTTCTAATTCCCTTCTTGGAAATATGTCGAAAAAGGGAATTTTAGTGAAGTTCAAATACCCGCACTTCCCTTTGATACCTTAATGCGGCGGAAGCTTGCAGAGTGTGAAGTGTCATAGTGAGGTCTGCCCTCTGACAAGGATCTAACTTCCTTGCCGGAAATATGCCAGGTAGAGTTTTCTTCTTTCAAATTTCGTAACTTTTCAACACGAAGCTAATTTCGCAGTGTTCAGAGTTTTCAAAGAGATACCTAAAAAAGTTATTCTGGATTTAGTCCCTGGATTCAATATATTCTTTTTCTAAGACCTGAAACTAAATAAAAACCAACCATCGTTCTTGATAATAACGCCGAAGCATATGCTGGTTATCAACATTTTTAAAGACATGTCGAAGTATAAATATTAACAAAAAAAAAAGCGTTATCAAGCAGCAGTGATGTGAATTACTGATTGAAAGTTGCTTGAGAGATTGATGTGTACATTATTTTCACGGATAAATTCTCCATACGTTTATGGAATATCCGACATCTTGAATTAATATAGAAACCACCAGATATTTCACGACCTTCAAGATGCTGTAATTAATTCATGATTTTATCCCATTCCTGCAATTTTCTTGTACAATATGTATTATGTATATTATATATTATAAACAATATAATACGTATGCTTACTTTATATTCTGTGGAAAGCAGAAGGAAAAACTAAAAGTCTGCATCGATGTTAATACAACATATTCTTTTCGAAAAGTATTATTCGAAACATGTTTGGCAGGTGATTTGGTAGAACAATTGCTTTCATTAAAATAAAAGAATGCGTTCAATTTCTAACCCACTACCACGGGAAAACCAAAAGCTACACCTTTGCCCGTACTCGCGCCTCAGAAAGCACACACTTTGTGGATGTGCTTTCTCAGTCGGCCCTGCATTTCGTTTTATTTTGCTCAACTTCAAAGAGGTTTCCTTCAAACCCAAACCGAAAAACTAATTATTTGTGTTACTGTTTGGAAATATTTCGAACGTTAACAATGCTTTAAGCTTAAAAATGAATTTTGGGGGAATTGCGATAGAAAAAATGAAATGTAAAAGGCTCTAGCAAGATTAAAATATTTTCTGCACATAACAATTCTTTAAGTACGCACTGCGTTGGAATAACAATGTATTTTGGGAAAAATTCTAACATTTTGTATGGAATGACGGTTATCATTATGATGCGACGACCCTTTCAATTAACATGCAAAAGAATTATTTGTGCAATTTAAAACATCTATTCAAAAGTTTCTGTTTCATCGCATTGCAGCTGCATGTTTGGGAGGGTTTAATTTTGTCGCAAATGCTAGACACCCACGCCCATGTATTACAGTGCAGCCACCACATTCAGAAGAGCCACCCTAGGGATGCAGCACAACGAAGTTATCCCCTTGCCTCACCAGATAACGTTGGATCGCGGCCTCAACTAGGTCAGTGGATGCTCGTCCCAATGCGAGAGCCCCATGGGTGCAGGACACAGTCCGCCTCCGCACAGACTCTACATGCTCTCGAATACGTGCTTCTAATGGGTGCCTCTGATGCGAAAGCAACTCTAGCAAGCCTATGACCCTCTCCCCCTAGAAAATGTATGATATTAAAGTACATCTTTTTAAAATTTCTTTAAATCGCCTCAAAATTATATATTACTAGTCGCCTGCAGCAGCTAAAATGCTGGAACACAACACAAAACGTTTTCCAAAAATTAAGCACGCACACTACTCAAGAACAACAACACCAAAAATACCGAAATAATAAGGTAAACATTTTAACAAGCAGTCTTCGCGAATACTGCAATAACAGTACAGAATAGTAAATATATTATAAACCATCCTTTCATACTGAAAAATAAAAAAATTGATGTTCCATAACGTAAGACGTGAATAGAAAATATTCAATGGAGGGGGCGTCTTCGAGCAGTAATGACACATCATGTCATCTGTGTTGTAAGCAGCACAGCGTATGAGAATTCATTCGGTAAGCGCAGTATGAGAAAGACGGAGTTATGCAATAAAATATTTTTCAGGCACTTTTTCCGAGTCAAAATCGCAACTGTTTCATTTGTTTTGGGATATTACCTGGAGTTCCCAGGCTTTTTGTTTAATATATATATATATATATATATATATATATATATATATATATATATATATATATATATATATATATGTGTATTTGTGTGTGTGTGCATGTATGTGTGTATGTGTGTGTGTGTGTGTGTGTGTGTGTGTGTGTTTTCGGGTAGTTTCTGCGGAAATCATATGAAACCTTTCTATGATGTACAGAGGAGACAATCTTTCGCAATAAAATAATGTTAACCACACGTGTTTTATGTATTATTGCCCCATCTCCAGTTGGCTACAAACAGACAAGAAACATGGAATAAATGACATGGAAATATTATGTGTTTGTAATAAGTTTCTTTGAAATATTAATAACAATTCTGTGACAAACAGCATTGCCTTTCACTGAAATATGGTTTAACATACGAGGCTGATTTAGTAGTACGTTACGTTGTCCAACTGAAGGAGCTAAGCATTCGTAGTGAAGAGTATTGTGCCTAATGAATTATTGATGAGCCCAGCTGTAGCAATTGACCGTACAGACAATTAACTGAGAGACATTACGAATGTTAGAGAGCTAGAGTTAAATAGGTAATGGCTGTAAAAATATTCTTTTTTAAAGATTTAAGGTACGTGTTCCGACAGTACACTCGGGATGTACCGTCGGAATCCTGCAAAAATGTAGCACAATTTGAAATTTCTTGGTAATTTTCATTTGACACAAAAACAAACAGACAACGAATTTACATTTTTCAAGTGATTTAATAATCTAGGAAATGGATTGCTTCAATCTAATAATTAGGGTGTCAATATTATTCCCAATACATATGCGAAGCACTGATCGGTCTCTGATTGACGTTGAGAGCTAAATGATCTAAACAGATTTCATTCCTTTTCATTATATTAATTTAACTTTAAACGTTTTAGTACGTAGGAGTAAAAGTATTTTATCACTTCGTTTGCATTTTGTTAATATAAAAACATCTGTTATTTAGGATATGGTAATGCAACCATTATGAGATATGAGAATAAGTCGAATGCTCTTACCAGCTATATTTCCTACAGAACTCTCCCAGAAGCTTTTTGTTCGCTCACTGAATCCCGCTCGTTGTTACAGCGAGATAATCTTTCCCACAAACTCTGCCATGAAGCAATGTTTACTTTTCAAACAGGTAGTCATGTGAATCAACTCTGAAAATACAGCAAATATTAGAGAATTATGAACCAGCATCCTGTGATGTGAACAAACACGAACATAAAGGGAAAGTGTAAAGCCGCTGAGTCCAATACACGAGCGAATTGAATTTAATTATGAAATACAAAATGGAAACATTAAAATTAGAAACTCTAAAACGTCTTCTAGATTGGTTCTGGTGGTTCCTCTCTTTTTTTCACAAAATGGCAAGAATGTTACAAACTTTTTAATATATTTGGCTCCCCACACAAAATTATTTTTCGGAAAGAGAACTTCTACCATGTGACTTCCGTAGTTGAAGAGGAACACTATATGTAAGCAAATAATATGTTTGTGGAAAACAATCATTCGATGAAGAACTACCATATAAAGAAAGTAGCGTAGTACTTTTTCACGTTGCATTTTAGCGCGATCTCGTAAATATAAGGTCTAATTAAAATATCAACATTGACGTGAATATTTGTATGTTTTCAACATCGCATAACATCAACATAATAATACATGTTGGAATTGTATGTCCTATGCTTTAATTTTACTTACACTGGGTCAAAACGCCACGTATACTTTAGTGTCAGTAAAATATCAATACTCTAAGAAAATAGTGTCCTTCTTAAAATGTGTGGTTAAGATAGCGAATGAGCATTTAAGTTAGTGAGAGAAAGAGAAAAAAAAGTACTACGAATTGATCATTTGTGACAACAGAACACTGACGTGCTACATTTCTGATCTCTATACGGCCTCCTTATGCTCACTTTGCAGTAACATACAACCTAAATACTTACTCCCATTGAAGTGAATGAAGAAAAGCGCACAAGAAAATCTTACCAACTGACCTCTATAATAAATTACAGCAACTGAGATAAAATGACTTTACGCATCCTTCCACACATTTAAAACAGAGTTTGCAAAGAAATATGCACAAAGACGTAACTTCGAAACAAAACTGGAACAGTACAAAATTTTGCAAGAAAAATTCTTTTGAACTTTCCTTTTCGTTTAAAGTAATGATAGAAAACAGGAGAATCGTCACGATTTATGAATGGACCGATTTCACGTATGTGAAGGAACCATGGGACTCACAGGGATGAAGAGTAACAACATTTTTGTCGCGTAATACGCGAACAGGATAATTAACAGGAATTTTCGGAGAATTGCATTTTTTCTTCAAAATATCGAAGTATCTTTATCACAATAAATTTAAGTCCTATAATCCCTACCAGGTACATTTCGCACAGAATGCTTAGGAATTTGAAAATACCAGTTTTATTCGAGGTGCGACAATCACTGAAAGACGAAAGAAACAATCAAAACTAGAATAACAGAATTCACCTGGGCACAAGTCAGGGCCTTACGTCTCTGAAGTCCGTACTCCAGGGAGTCCCATTGGACAGTGAAATTAAGGTATTTCCAGAAATTAAGTCTTAACATAGTTACAAACGTGAAATGAATTTTACTGAATAAGTGTTAATTTTGAAAGGTACATTCCCCGTATAGTCAAAACCTTGAACATAAAATTTAAATTTTTGATAGAGAAGAAAAGCGTTTGGTTAAGTGTTCTTTTTACTTGTGAAAATTCACAAAGTTTACAAGGCAGTCACCGTGTAATGCTTAAAACATTGCCTTCGGCCGCGAAATAAACGACTCCACTCAGGGAAACACCGTTCTTTTCCTCAATGAGTAGTTTTAGATAGATCACTTTCCCTGTACATCCGGCGATATATTTATTTATTTATTTATTTATTTATTTTACGTCAAAAAACAGTTGAAATTGCGTATGACGTGCTATGGGGAGAAGTGAATTCTGTGCACATTTTCAACATTCTGTGATCCCTACACTGAGTCATATACTACATAAATTTTGAAAATTAAAAAAAAAAAGCTCTCATGTAATAAAATCTATTTCCAAGGATAAATAAGCAATACATTTTGGGCTCTTATCCATGATGTCCTTCGTCAAGGAATAATACTTCCTGCCGCAACAACATTAATTTTGGCTCTTATTACTTCCTGCCGCGACAACGTGGAAACGATAATTTGAATAACAATATTTCCCAATGAATTCTAGAAGACGTACACAGATAATGAAGTTACATTTAAGTCCAGAAGCAAACCAAGAGGCCATCTCAGCATTTGCTCAATGGAAATCAATCAAAACAAATTTTCTACGCCAATCGATACATCGAAAGAAAAACAGCAGCATACACAAAAAAGACCATCCCGTGCACAGACAGTACAACAGAAACGAGCGCCAGGTTCACCGGGTTCAGAGCTCCGCCTAAGATCGAACCCGCGACCTGCGGCACGCGCGGCCGCGGCCTCCGCCGTCGCCGCGCCGCGCCGCGCCGCGCCGCGCCGTCTATCGATCTCGCTTCATTGTTGAGGTGACGTCAAAAGCCGCGCGCGCGAGGCTGCCCGGCCGCCCGCCCGGCCGCTGGGCGTGGAACACGTGATCTCGCGGGTGCACGCGCCGCCACAGCAGCAGGAACGCGCCCGCGCGCCGCCACGCGATTCCGCATGCACGGCCCCGCCCCCTCCCCTTCGCTAGGCGCAGTACTGGCATCCTCGCGTCGGACGAAGTGGCGCAAAATGAAATCACAAACAGTACAATTGCGGCAGAATTGGTGACAATGCAACGACGAAAAATAGAAGAACGCGACAATAAAAATTGTTGGCATCGGACGAAAATGGCGCAAAATGAAATCACAAACAATAAAACTGCTATTGAAATGGTGACAATGCAACAACGAATAACAGAAGAACGCAACAATAAAAATTGTTGGCATCGGACGAAAATGGCGCAAAATTAAATCACAAACAATAAAATTGCGACTGAAATGGTGACAATGCAAGAACGAAAAATAGAAGAACGCAACAATAAAAATTGTAACAATGGAACAAGAATTTAAAAAATGAAAAAAAAACAATTGAAGAGCGACAAGAATTAAGCTCCCCTATGCAAAGAGTTGTGGTATTCTATCGCACGAAATGACCGAAAATGAAATCACAAATGACAAGAACGAAGTAAACGGAGTAAATATAAAGAAACAATAAAAGTGAGCCAAGAATAACGAAATGGTGAGATCGCAACGATGAAAAATTGTACGAATGGAGGAATGGAATACGAATAAAAAACAATAAGCTTCCATACGATAAGTGTTGTAGAGATATTCTCACACCGTACGAAATGGCGGAAAACGGAATAAAAAACAGTAAGAACGGAGTAAAAATCAGAAAACCATGAAAGTGCGTCAAGAATAAACAAACGATGAGAATGCAACAAGGATAGAAATAGCAGGAAGTCAACAATAACAAATTGTAAGAATATAACAAAAAGAGTAGTATGGAATTAGAATTAAGAAATAGTAAGATTGGAACCAAAAAATGAAGTGAACGTTTGCTTAGCAATTAAAAAAAACTATTTTGCATTTCGAGAATACTACAGCGGAAAAAATCTATTAATCTATAAAGAGCCTGATAAATTGAATCCGCGAGCTTGAAAAATGGAAACTGACCAAATACAGCCGCAACGACATGAACTTAAGTGTTTGCAATAATCACCACCGTTTGACAGCAACGGACAAGAAAGTAACCAAAAAATATTAATAAATAAATCAATTATGTCAAATAAGCAACCGAATTCATAAAACGAATTATATCTGAAATTCCCGAAAATATTGAAATGGTTCACCGCCTAAAGTCGCGGTTTGTTTCCCTGCTTTAACAGCCAACTTCCGACCGCAATTCACGTGAAAGTAACGAAAATTAATGAAAACAGAGCACAACAAAACAGTAACCCAATTGCTGAAAGCCCTGAGGAGATTGAACCGAAAAGGTCACCGATCGTTTCCTTGAGGGAAGCACCTCACCTTCCGACTGCAACGGATATGAAAGCTCAGACCTCAAGAGACTCTACGCTTCCTATGCGAACTTGGCGACGCAATGTGGGCTGCTGACAGACGGACGGACACAATTTCCGACGCGGAGTTCTTCGTCTCCGGGGGCCCACGCGTGTCCCCACCGACGGGTCGCGACTCCCTCTGACGTCAGTGCCCCGACCGGGCACGGAAATTAAATGAAATTGCACCGCCGCCCAAAAATATGACAAAGAGTTTTCAAGTCTTTTTTCATTATGAAGGTAACGAGAACATCTTTTCTAATAATAAGATCACTGAACCTTCTTGAGGGTGTACAAAAAGAATGTGAACTGTTTATAATGGTATTTCCCAGCTGTTCGAAGAATGCAATGTTATTTTTTATGGAGATCATCCCGCTCTCTCAACGTTTGAATTAATCAACGGTCTTTGTTGAATGAACAAAGTATTTTCAGGCTGGAGGTAATCGAGGTAATAGTAGTGTAAGAGTAACGGTAAAACGAGTGAAGAATGTTTCAGTGATGCTGAGCTTTTATTCACAATTATTTTTATTCACAATACATAGCCAGCATACATATACACAATACGCAATATACACAATACACAATAAGCATATACGTATTCACAATACATATCCACAATACATATCCACAATACATATTCACAATACATATTCACAATACATATCCAATACATATCCATTTTCGCCACACTGCCCAAGATGACCTCATCCCAGTCGAGTACAGGCCAGCCTAAACAAAGACAATACCCCTGTGATCGATGAGAAAGGATGGTTTGTGGATGACTCGTGCAGTCGCGGTTTAAATGAGTTTATAAGCGTATGTTTTTGAGTTATATATGTATGCACTGCTTACTGTAAATAATGTAAATAATGTTCGTTGTTAAATTAAGTCAGGATGTAAGACAAAGTAGATTTAGATTAGTTTGTAAGAGTCTAGTTTGTAAGCTAGGCCATACGTTAGCTATGTAAATAGAATTTAAGAATAAATATTCAAAAATATTCAAAAATTCGCCGACCTGGGCTAGAGCGAGGTGGCTACAGCTTGTGCCGACTCCGCCTCGGTCGGAAGGGTAGCGGGTTCGAGTCCCGCCTTGAGTATGGTTGTTTGTTCTTTGTCTTTCATGAATGTGTGTTGCCGCGGATGGCTTTGGGAGTCTGAACACAGACCTAGGAAACAGCAAGTGTGTCAGTGTCTAGTGTAAAGGTTAATATATGTGTTCGCATGAGGAACATAGTGGATACCTGGCGCGGTTAGTCGAAATCGGCATCCCTTGAAACTGGAAAAGACCCAGAAAGAAAGAAAATGTAGACATCAGAACTAAGCGTCTAGCCACCAGTGCACACTTTTTCAGTCTGTGGGCATTTGTAAGGTATGATTAATGAGATTCGTAAGGTGTGACCTTGAAGAGATTATCACTCTAAGAATGAATCGATGATAATATGAGTATAATGAACTGGCAAAACCGACGCTACCTTAATACGAATTCCCACAATTAACAGTTGTTTCCAAACATGAAATTAGAGTAAATTACTGGTGTGTAAAGACATGGATGTATTGTAATTACGTCCAAAATTGCATTATGTTACAAATATCGAAATTACTTTTCGAATTGCAGTTTTCAGTTCAACATTTTTTTTATCAGATGAGCAGAACACTGTAAAATTTATTATTATGATCTTATTATTATCATCATCAAATTAATCACTTATTTATACGAGAACCACCAAAGTGTCACTCAATCTAAAATTAAACAAAAAACTGTCAATAAACGGTAAAAAAAGAAATTGCAACGAATCATCGCAAATAAACGAACAAGAGATTGAAACGCGATTAACTTATAAAATACTCTCACTAATTGAAAATCCCTACAGCAATATCTTTCATTTAATTTCGTACGGACACAACTCTATAGGTCTCGCTCCAAACGAGAAAATGGAAATTCTATCCGTAAATTTAATTCAACAACTCGGCCGCCGTCGCAAATCTGTGAGCATTACGTCAGACTAAATTCACCGCTCGGCGTTCCTTGGGTCACAGGGTTTTCCTTGGCCAAAGCAATCCTGTAATGGAATGATGTTCGGACATGGAAATATGAAGGTGACCAGGCGCCTGGGTAGAACGCGGCTAAAGCAATGCATGCCGAGCAAGCGACGCGCGAGGGCGATTTGCGCGTTTAGGAGCTGCTTCCTACGTGCCACCGAATGGAAAAGACGGGGGGGGAGGAGCGAGGAGGGAAGCAGGAATAGAGAGAAAGGACAAGGAGGGAGAGAGGACAGGGAGAACAGCGAGAGGAAAAGGGGATGACGAACAAAGGGAGGAGGAGGGGGAGGACGAGGAAAAAGAGGAGCAGCGAAAGGAGAAGGAGGAGTAGAAGGAGGAGAAGGAAGAGGAGAATGAGCAGGGGAAGGAGGAGGAGGGGACGGAGGAGCAAGATGGGAAGGAGGAGAAGGAAGAGGAGAAGGAGGGGAAGGAGGAGACGGAGGAGCATGAAGGGAAGGCGAAGAAGGAGGAGGAGGAGGAGATGGAAATGGAATACAATCTTCTTCATTGAAATTCTCGTTTGCTATGTAGAATTATTTATTTTTTATTTTTCATAATGACGAAGACTGGTAATAATTACAAGCATCGATGAAACATTTAATGATATTTATTTTGATGGGCCGCCCATAAATTTCGAAACGCAAATTTGGAGTATTTTGAATATCTCCTCTCCTCCTGCAACGCGCCTGTAACATGCCCTTGAACCTCCCTAAATAATTACGCAACGCTTGCGACAAAACCACTCACAATTTCAATAAGAAAAAATAAAGCAGTAACGAGTTGCATTAACAGTTGTGTAGCATATTAAAATGTATACTTTAATGTTTACTTTATGTATGTGTATGTTATGAATGATGTATGTGAATGTTAATGTAATATTTTAATGTTTAAGTATATGACTGAATAAAAGGAATTATTTCAGAAAATTTTGAAAATAAATATCAGCGTAACGTAATCTAAACTATGAGCCCCTCCTCCCTATATAACGCAGCGTAACGACACTCAACCCCCCCCATATCAACTATAGCATTACGTAACTTGTTGACAACCACTAAGCATGAAAATGTTTTATTGATAAAACAGAGTAAAACAGTTGAAACTAATTATTCATTCTCACGCGTTTGTTTTTCTATAAAAAAATTACCATAGATAATTATTCAAAATATTTTTTGTCATATTTTTATTGGACAGAGCTCGGCAATTAATGGAGTTGACATTTGATCAATTCTGTAAATTCTAATTGAATATTTGTGTGTCGTGATTTCGTGATTTTCTCTTCCCACTACTGCCTACGCGCACAAATGGACTAAACGCCTTTCCGCATCTTGTAAACCTCCATACAGGCAATCCCGATCTCAAGAACATCAGAGCGGAGGGATTGGAAAGGGAGTACAGTCGACACCGCTTATAGTGAACCACCGATTACAGTGAACCTTCGGTTTTAGTGAACTTCAGTCATTGGTCCCGTTTCACTTACATTACAAATAAGCATAAGAAGATTCGGTTACAGTGAACCTGAACCTCAGCTATAGTGAACGTATGAAATAAGTTCTGCAAATTGATTGGATCTCGTACGTTATTAGGCCAGTCTTCGTAGAGTGGGGCGGTGTTCCACCAGTGCAAGTGGCATTGAAAGGTGTCAAGACAGCATTGCGATACTTAGAGCCAGAAGACAAGGCAGAATCAAATATGGAGAGAGCAGGAACTCTGGAGAAGAATATACAGAAATTATTAATTAAAAATGTACGAAGGAAACAATTGAAAATAATTGTTTTTTTAAGAGAAAATAAAGATATTCAAATGTTCAGCTCATTTTGTTAATGAATTTTGCTGTCTCTATATATTAATAATTTCAATCATCGTGGAGAAATTCTATTTAATTTGATATCATCGGATATAATGAACTAAACATGAGAGTCCCCCGAAGTTCACTATAACCGGAGTCGACTGTACCACTGGCAGATGAGAGTGCACTCGCGAGAGCAACTCCATGTGTTTCTCGAAGCACAGCACCTTTTAGCTAATGTGATGAATTTTCAAGCTCCTGCACCTCTGAGATTCTAGGAGGCTATAAAAGGTATTTTTCAAATAAAATCTCTACCACGTTAAATATATGAGTACTAATATCGGCGTCAAACCACTTACTATGAAGCAACTCACTTAGAAAAAATTATATTTTTCGCCAACTTTCTTCCCCAACCCAATCTTTTTCCTCCTCCTCAATCATTCCTAATCGTAGTTGCCATCCGCTTTTCTCCTTCATACCTCTATAAACCTAAATAATAATTCTCCTTTCCTATCGCTTACGAGAGTTTTTTAAATTTTCTCTCTTCCTGTGGTGCCAAAGACCCATTTCGCCTTAATAAAATGTGTTCCACATGAAAGATCCGAATTCCATCACGTCAGACTTCTTCTTACGAATGAATTCATTTTAAAATCACTACATTTCTTTTCCGTCTTCGCTCGTCACGACCCATCGTTTCACCCCGTCCTCAATCATTCCCGATGGTAGTTGCCACTCGTTTTTTTTCACACTATCAATATCAACACTAGTAATTTTCGCCATTTCCCATTTCGTACGAAGGTTCTTTAAATTGACCTTTTCCTACGGGCTATACACCAATTGCCTATTAATAAAACCTCTAAAAACCTTCCACATTAAAGATATGAATACCATCGGTGACATATCATTTTACTTTGATGGAATTCATTTAGAAAGCTTGGTACATCTTTTCAATCTTCTCTCTTCTGGCACCCCATATTTCATTTTCTAGTCTTCAATCATGCCCGACTCCCGATGGTTGCCGTCAGTCGGCTTGTAATATTTTCTCCACCCACAGGAACAATGACCTTCCTTTATTACCTGGGAGGTTCTTTAAATGTCCTCCTTCCTCCGACGCACCTCAATTCGATTCCCAGCATACTACTCTACTCGCATTGCCGCCGAAAGCTTTAGCGGCTATGATGGGGACTATATATATATATATATATATATATATATATATATATATATATATAGAGAGAGAGAGAGAGAGAGAGAGAGAGAGAGAGAGTCGAATCCGGTTATAGTGAACTTAAAGTCCCGTTTCACTTACATTACAAATAAGCATAAGATTTGGTTGTAGTGAACCTGAATCACGGCTATAGTGAACATAGCAAATACAACGTAATGGAAATTATTTCATCCTGGAAAAGAATATATCGCCTCGGTGTCAGAAATTACAACACTAGCCAGCTTGAAAAATAGATCGTCGGCCAAAGCTCTTAATCGAAGAAGTCTCCCCTGAGGTGCAGGTAGCGGACCGGAATGAGGACCTTACTGATGACCTTATGCCACTCAGTTTCTCTGCGGAAACAAAGGCAGTGTTCTGCGCGGGCTACAACAGGCCGTGGCATCGCCCGATTGCTAGCGTCAGTTTAAATCTTCGATTACTTGCTTCAGATTTCACGGAACAAAGCGCGTTGAGTTCTACAGGGTGACAGGAAGCATGCGACTGCCACAGCGTGGCGATATCCACTGTGACGCGCGGAAAAGCGATGTTTCATTAGCCGCTTGCGCCATCCCGCTACCGAACGCCTCGTGTATTATTAGGCGAGAGGACAATGGAAGAACTGTTGACAATGCAGAATCAAGTACGAAGAACGAATTCCGGAGAAGGTTCTAGGGAAATTACTGATGAAAAATGTACGAAGCAAACAAATGAAAATAATTGAAATATTTAAGGACAAATAAAGATATTGAAATTTTCAGTTCGTGCTGTTAATGTACTTTGCTTTCTATATTAATAGAATTAATCTTTGCAGAGAAATTCCATTTAATTTTGACATCATCGGATACAATCGCCAGAAGTTCACGATAATCGGAGTCGACTGTAGATACATAAGATACGACTGACGATACATACATACATAAATATAATATACTTTAAAAAATTATATTAACTTAACCTTAAAATTAACTAAATATATTCACCCGAGAATAAAACGTTAATTTAAAACCTGAAATGAAAAAGCTACTTGTGAAGTAATTGCCAAGAAAACTTTAATAAGTAAATAAAATAAGTATCGTGAAAAATGGGTTAATAAAATAATTTATCAATAATTTTGATAAGAAAAAATACGTATCGTTCCAAATTTTCTGCACGCTTTGTATTTTGTCAGAGAAAATCGGATCCACTGCTGATCTTTGAAACGGAGCAAATTATTATGTACTTAGTTACATGCAAATTTAATATAATCAGGGGAGGTACATAATAATCTAAATTGACGCTACTCGAAATTTGTTGATAATTTAATTGAGTTATTAACGATAATAATGCTACTACTGGTATATTGCATATGTTATGAATGTTCTACGACTTAATGAGAGCCTTTGAAATGACATCAGAGCATTATTTCGAATAGTCTATAATTGGTGAGTTGAAGCATTGCATTGGAAATATTATTCCAACACTGCTGTATCATTAAATTATTAATCCTTAATAATAGTCCACTCAATTACCTTCAGTAAAGCTTTTAAATCGTCCATTAAACAGAAACACTATTTGTTGTCTACTACCTAGGTGCCATTATGCAAGCATTTCCGCACTAAAGCTGGAAAAGAATTGCAGAAAGCTATTCGAATTCTTAATGCTGTGGTTCTCAAAGTAAGGTAGGCTTTTTCCATTACGAAGATTCCATTATTACTTGTTTAGTTGTAGGAGTTTACTTTTACTTTTCTCTTTCGGTAGAGTGTGTTTAAAACCAATATTGCTCTTTTCTATTCTTTTCCAGAATATACAGTGTACCAGGAAAGTCTCTCCCCACTTAGCCGAATCGAGGTCTCTATTAAAAATTTGTGTGTAGCAATAAAATCATTGAGAAACATATGAAGGGGACAATACTTCCAGCATTTGTTATGATAGTTATGATTATAAGAAATGTACGTTTCCTTTTGTTACAAGCTGCAGCTAGTGCTACCAACACCATTTCTGTTGCTAGCACTCCCACCACCAATGTGCAACTACGGAGAGACTTTCCAGGCGCACGTTATTTATATCTCTATATATCGGTATGTTTTGTATGATACATATTACTTTTAATAATGTAGCGTCGTGGATACAAACACATTTCACCGAGCGGCCGCGTGACGTTGGCGAAACGTTAGGCGTCCACGTGCTAGCCTTTGTTAGAGAGAGAGCGGATGTGACGCTGGGGGAAAAGCCAGGAGGCGGCGTGGAAGGGGTGCGGGCTACCTGCGCCGGGCGCGACGACGCTCCGATCTCTTTCGCTTCGAGTCTTCGAGGAGTGCACATCTGGCCGAGGAGCCGGTCGGCGAATGCCTGGTTGGGTGCGGGCCGCGAGTGTGGCGGATAGGGCCGGCAATGTGTTTGCCGTAAGGACAAGGAGACTCAAGGACGAGTCCGTAAGTAGGATGCGGCGCTTCACGCCATCGAATGTAGGTGAGGTTCGAGCGAAGTGGTGTGGTAGCCGCAGCGACAGATTACTCCGAGTAGTGGGAGCTTTTTAAGTTAATTTAATTGTGTAAATAAGGTTGTTTCGGTGGTGGAACTTAGTAAATAAGCCAGCAATTATTTAACCCACTCTCGTCTGTGTACTATTGCAACCGCATGACGCCACAATAAAATGTATAGTTTCCATCAATTGAAGTTTTAGAGATACTAACACAATACAAGAGAATTTCAGCACACTTATTTGGTTGACGCAACCCCAAAAACCACCACTACTTGTAATGGTTCGTGTACCTTATAGAGGTTAATGGAAATCTGGTATAAACCTCTAAGTTTGAACACCACTGACCTACATTATACGCCCCTCATTCTCGGTTATTCCCACACAAGACACTTGAGCGGAGTATAACATTCCACCCTCGAACCAACCAGAGCGCCGGGGCGGTGGGCGACGCGTTGGCAGCGGCGCACCCTGCATTAGGGAGATGAGCTGCTCCCACATCCGGCGTGCTCCAATCTCGCAGGGCGAAGGGTGGGGAGCAGTGGTGAGCGACTGTGAACCACCTGCACCCTGCACTCCGCCCGAGATTACGCTCCACCCGCATTCACTAGAGATTTTTTTTAAGGAAGAAATTATTATTATAAAACATAGAAGTTCTATTTGACACGCACTTTCTTCCACTCTCTACACCGTGTCTCAGAAGAAATGTACTAAACTTCTAGAGCGTGTAGAAGGGTTTTAAATAATTACTTGATACTATATAACTTGGGGGCGGAATTGAATGAAATGTCATTTTTTTCACTTTAGAATAATAATGTTTAGTATAGACATAATTTTATGTTACGACAGACGAAAATGAGCCATTTTTATACATGTATTTCCGTAAGTTATTTTTTACCTCTTTCCGTCATTTTCAAAGCATTTTTGCTGATTTCATCGATTTAATATAATTTTAATGGTACTTGCTTCAAATAATATTTACGAGTTGCAACAAATGTTATCCACAGAATTCCTGAGTAGCCTATTCGATTTCACTCAGAACCTATTAGCCATTGTGTGTATTATAAGGTTCCTGTGAAGACTAACAGCGCAATTGTCGATTCGGCCGATTTTGAAATAACTGAAGGGAGATTTCCTGATAAAGAACAGTCCAAACCAACCGTCTGGAAGCTGAGTTAACTTGAACGAAAGGAAGAAACCTTGATTACATCAGTAATATAATCCAACAGTTTGGGTTGTTCATCTGAACTGTTTTCTATAAATTCTTTTGCTTCATTTTTCTTTGCATTTTGTGCATTTTCAAAATCATTAAGAGCATTTTACTGATCACTTTTGGCGATGTTTTAATTCATCAAAATCCGCCCCCTACTAATTAACAAGAGGCGGAAAAGTGCAGACGTGTCATTTGCCTCTAAACTCCTCGTGCACCAGCGTTCCGCCAGACAGGTTTCTGACGCAGGCAAGAGATTTCATGCGCAAGCCGAAGCTCGGAGCAACAACCCTTCATGTGGAGCTTCGTTATATTAAATTGCGCACTACATGTTCATTGGAAAAAAAGTGACCTTGGATCCTACTACATGCGCTAGAAGTTTGTAACATTTATTCCAAGACAGTCTGTATATAGCCCAGGCAATATATTAGACTGGAAATGGTCATAAGCTAAATGTTCGCTGAGACCTTGGTTGTTGACGGTTTATAAAAGGGGTGCACAGTTTGAATCGATATCATGAGTGCCTTCAAAACTATTAGAGGTCAGAGGTAGCTTTGTGACCTTTGACCTTTAATATTATGCAAACACGTGGCGAACAGTCGCAAACTAAAGACAAACAGTTGTAACTAATGCACTTCCGCTAAATGGTAATGGTATCGAGAGGTGGATTTTAATGCCACTAGCCAGAAAGCTATAATTTCTTTTTTGAAAAACTTGCGACAGGAATATAGGACTCCTCGGGAAACTTGGATAAAAAATCGCGCTTTACATTCTACCTCAAATCCCATTTGACGTACAAAGCACATAAATGGAGATATTTACCAAAAACATTTTTTTATAATAAGTAAAATTAAATACTTCGAAAACTGTTGGCCGTAGAAAAAAAGGTTAAAAACAATTTTGTAGGACATTTTCTTATCTTCAAATCTTATAATCATATTTTTCAACATTAAATGAATATGGACCGAGAAATTAAAAGAGTTACATGTACCCTGAAAGGAGGCATGTCTTCCATTGGCGTACTGAGACTTAAATAGAAAACGGAAACAAATTAAAGCATGGCGACATACTAGGTACAAGTGAACGAAGTAAATTAAAATTCTTAGCCGTGGAATACATTTTTTAATCCACTAGTGAATAAAACCGTTGTTGTTCAACATAAACAACTGTTTGATTCTAAAAAATCTTCGTTTCCTTGATAAGTCAAATTAAATTTCATCTACCAAAGAACTCCTTTGAACTCAATTTTCGCAGAGGCCTTTGTACTGACGTTTTATAAAAATCGATGGGGAAATGCGAATGGATTCCACGTGTGTCTTTCAAAATATTACAAACCAAAGGTCACAAAAATATTGTTTTAAAATATTCCGATTAATTAACCATATCATAAGAACGAACGAGAAGATGACCGTGAAAGTTACGGGAGAGTAGCAGTAAGAAGTGAGTTTAGTAAGATGCATTGAAGAATTTTAAGGGGATGGATAAAAGAGGGCTGCAAGAACCGCGAGAAGAACAAAGTTGTTCCAGAGCCTGTCGCTCGTGCTTAGAAAACATTTTCTTTTGGTCTGGGCGAAGCAAATATACAGAAACGAGTGAACTTTACATGGTCTTCTTCTGTATAGTAAGACTTACGGTAGCGCAGTTAATAAAAATGTTTGAAAAGTCTTGCACGAAAATATATTAAGAAAATACACATAAGTGAAGTGAAAGAATCATATGGAAAAAAAACGGAGTATGTCCACGCCCGACACTCACACTGTCAACTTGTTCATAAAAGCCGGAAGAATCTATAGAAAGAATATCCAATGAAGAAAATGATATAAAATGTTTCAGAAATCACGTTTGTGACAAAGTTATGCTAACATGTTTCTAACATGTAACTATCAATCCCACAGAAAATTGTGTTCTATACAAAATGAAAGTCGATAAAATGTCCTACATAAACGTTTCTATAAGGTTTTGTTGTAAAACTAATCATTTTATAGTTATACGCTTGAAAAGTTATTGTTTTTGTTTTACGACAAGGCCCTAGTTATCTCCTTTGTAAGAATGTTTGAATAAGTTCAATGCACGGATGTAATTTTATTTTTGTTCAACATTTTTTCACAATATTTGCATATTTTGCACAAAAAATAGGAACATTTTACACCTTTACTAATCTTATTTTGTATTTAGACTTTAGACGAGTATCCGTAGTTCATTGGGGGTGCGAGATTACCTCGGGTACGAAAAATCAATAATCCACAGCTTATTTGATAAGGATCGAATTCCAATACTTGGTAAAGAATTGTGTAAAATGGTTAATTTTACAACAAAAATCTTATAGAAACTTTTAGTAGGAAATTTTTTCTACTTTAATTTTGTGTAGAACACCATTTTCAGTGGGATTGATGGTTATGGAGATACAGTTGACTTCAGTTATAGTGAATTCGGATATAGTGAACTCTCTGTTATAGTGAACATAAGTCACTGGTCCCGTTTCTCTTGCATTAAAAATAAGCATAGGAAAACTCAGTTCTAGTGAACCTGAACCTCGGCTAGAGTGAACATACGAAATACTACGTCACGGAAATTAATTCCCTCCAGGAAAATAATATATTGCCTCAGTGCCACAAAATCTAAAACTAGGCATCTTGAAAAAAAATCGTCGGCTATATTAGAAGTCTCTCCTGAGGTAAAGGTAGGGGACCGGGAAAGGGCACCTTACTGATGATCTCGTGTCACTCTGTTTCAAGTCGGAAACAAAGGTCATGTCCTGCTTAGGCTACAACTGGCGGCGGCAACGCGCGATTGCTTACTTCAGTTTCCATCTTGGTGGTACTTGATATTTCGCGGGACAAAGCGCGTTGAGTTCTACGTAGGCGACAGGACGCACGAGACAGTCACAGACTGGAGATATCCGCCGAGCCGCGCGGAAAAGCCATCAGTTTCATTTGCCGCTGGTGCCATCCCACTACGGAAAGCATATCGTATATAGAGCGATTTTCCTAAGGATGAGCCAAAGTAACAGTTAGTGCTGGCAACATAACTGAAGGTTCTGTGGTCATTGAGCCTATTAGACTCCCTTCCCGCATTCGTTCGTTTGCAGTTGGCTAATTTGTAAATGGCTTCGACACTTCCTTTTGTGGTGTCCTCGTCCGACAAAAATATAGTGCGCTGCGAGAAATAATTGATACTAGGTAGTGCAGTGTAATGTGCTCTTCTGTAAAAATTCTTTTTTTCTACAAACATTACATTGAATTTACTTTTTGTGTGATAAATATTATGTTTATCTTAAAACCGAGACTTGAATGCGAGATGCGTACCGGTGCACGTGTTTCCGGCTTAAAATCATTTTCCTTTCTATTTACATTCGTAGCAGTTTTCTTTTACTGATTGTGAGAGCATGTTAAGAGATTTTCCACATACGCAATTAAATTTAAATATTTTCCGGACTCGCGTACGTGCATATACCTCAGCGAAACTCTTAGACTTCTGCATAGGGGTTTTTTCACTGGAGCCATTAGCCCTTTACGAAGGGGCGTGACTGAACAGCTGTCGCGGCGGAGGGATACTTCTCTGAAATACATGTGATATTCACTTGTTTTCGCCAACTGTCACTTTGGCTCATCCTTAGGAAAATCCTTCTATATTATTAGGCGAATAAAAAGTGGGACGATTCAATCAATGCTAGAGGCTTGAAGCGTGTCAATACTGTACTACGGTACTTAGACACACAGGTTAAAGCAGAATCAATTATGGAGAGAGCACGAATACTGCAGAAGGATCTAGAGAAATTACTAATTAAAAAATTCGAAGCAAACAATTGAAAAGAAATCGACTTTTTATCGACAAATAAAGATTTTGAATTTTTCAGAACTTGCTGTCAGTGTATTTTGCTTTATCTCTCTATTAATAAAATCAACCATTGTGGAGAAATTCTATTTAATTTTGACATCATCGCATATAGTGAACCAAAAATGTTAAGTCTCCAGAAGTTCACTATAACCGGAGTCGACTGTATATGCAAAAAACATCGAAAAAGAAGCTTCAAACGGCCGCCCGGCTCACCCCACACACTTCAAGATTTTTAGTGTTATGCAGAAGGTAACAACAACAAAAATGCTAAAAGTAAAGTTTCAAAACTCCGGGATTTTTTTCCTTCGATCACCATTTCTCGGTCTAATTTGACTGAGATAGTCGGATTTATAACGACACAGTTTACAGTGTCCGGCAATTAATTATTTATTTATTTATCATTATTGGTATCATTAATAATATCTCATTCTATATTTAATTACCTATAGAAATATGAGGCATTTGTTCGATGCGAGTCGCCATAGACAGAAAACCTCGTAAATACACTACTGCCCAGGAAATTACTATACAGAGTTAACTTTCTTTCGGATTCAGCACATGCAAAGATTTTCATTCTGCCTCAGAGGCTTGAAAACATAAACGAGGATTATGAATCCTACGTTGTTGAAATATCACAGCCGTTGAAGAAACGGTGGTCAGACGGAAGAGCAGGCCTCATGGCCTGAGTCTCGCCACGTAAAATAAGGCACTCATTCATTCATTCATTCAAACGGGCAATTAGGGGTAGTATCTGTGTACACTTTTAGAGCTTCGGCGATGATGGTCTAACAGAGAGGCTTCCACCACCACCAGAGGAAATCGCAGAAGCTCGACGTAATGAAGAGAATTACCACTCCGCGTCCTGCATTTTCCTAATTGTTCATGTTGTTACTAACGTATTGAGTTTCAAAGAGCATCTTCGCGAATATGGAATGGATTTCTATGACATTCGTACAGAGTAGTTCTATGATGCGATTAATATAAAGTCTCATTCAACATATTCACGGTTTTACTCTACGTCTTTACAGTGTTACAGTAAAGAAAATTTTAAAAAATAAAATAAAGATCTGATTCAAGTCAGATCAGCATGGCAAGTTTTTCCATTCACGGAATGTCCAAGGGAAATTCAGAAAGGGGTAGAGGAAAACCTACAAGAAGAAGAGAACTTTGAAATTCTAAGAACTCTTCTAAGAAGCAGGAAATGTTTTGGAGGATACTAGTTTTATTTCTATGGAAGAAACTAATTTTATATTTGGCACAATTCTGGACACGATCCGAAGACAATATAAAATTAAGTTTGGTTTAGCAAACAACAAACATTTAGGAACTGCACTTTCTAGAACAGCCATCTTCACTATATTTACGAGACTAATGACTTATGTAATTGACGCGCCAGGAATCAATAAAAATACTCACTCTAACCACCATGACCTCCCAAGCCAGCACAGGAGGTATTTGAACTTTTGAAAACGAGATCGATTTACGGGGAAATTCAAGATATAGGGGTGTCCAAACTGAGAAGTTTCACTAGTGTAGAGTTTCGTTCGAAAAGAAAGTGAATTCATTATACAGCGAGCACATTAGTCAGTACACTATTTTTCTTACGCATTCGTAAAGGAACTCTGACAACACTAAATTTCGTGACCCGGGCTCAATAATTCTGTGCAGCACACAGTTATAAATCCGCTTGAAACAGAAGAGAGAGTGCTGGGTCTCCGTGCGAAGCAGTCGCTTCAACATAGGAAGTCCGACACTAGTGAGAGAAGATAAAACTTCTTAAAAGAGAAAGAGAAGAGAGAAATGATGATCCTGAGGAATCTTAAGAAAAGAATGGTGTCCACATTTATCTAATAACTAAAAAATCTTTGCTTCCTTGTAAAAAAATGTCAGCATTTTAAAGAGAAATCTAAAATTTGAAGCATTTTTAATTAGAATCTCAAGGACAAAAAATACAAATATTCTATTACATTTTAAAGGAAAACATACGTCTCCATTATATGATTGAGAGGAATTATTTTTGCTCGCATTCAAAATAAATAAATTCTAAATTTGGCCAGCGGTTTCCAGCGGCTAGTGAGGAAAACCCCGCTAGATGAGGAAAACAACGAGAGCCGAAGTGTAGGGCGCCACCGGATCTCCCCATCTAGCGAGGAAAGATCACCACCATCTCCCATGGCAAAAACACACTACACTTCCGGGACTAATGACCGTAGCCGTCGACGCGTCCGGAAACAATGGACAAATAGGTGTTATTGACTTGAGGGTGATGAAAACACGAAAAAAAGAACGAATCAATTCCAACGTGCTCGGAAGGCCCAGCGCTAGAGGAGCAGCGTGGGCATAAGGCAGATCTCTCTGAGCCTTTCGCTGCCTTCCCATGGAGGTGGCGGCGGCTGCGAAATAAAGAAGCGCGACCCAGGGCGCGGGCGTCTGACAGACAGGCCGGCGCGCCGCCCGCCCTCTGCCCACCCGCCGCCGCCCACCGCCCTGCGCCTGCCGGGCGAACAGGCACAGCTCCGCGCCGCGCCGCACAGTGGGTCTAAACTGGGTCCAAACGTGTTTGATTGATTGATTGTTAGTGCGTCAACTACTATGGTCATTAGTTCTGCTGTAAGTGTAGTGCGTATTTTTGCTCAGGAGGTGGTTGTGGTCATTCCCCGCTGAATGGTCAGATTCGGCACCAACGTACCATCGGCTAACAGAGTATTCCCCAACCTGCTATCTCCCACCATCTAGGGCACCGCCCCAGCCGGGACAAGTTCTATGCCCCGACCGGTATGCCGGCATGTGTGTGTGTGCATGTTAGTGTGTGTGTGTGTGTGTGTGTGTGTGTAAGGGGTGAGGATAGGACAGGGAAGAGGAAGGAAAGATCGCGAACGGCTGTGTGCCGTTCAATACCTTTCGTAATACCACATTCTTATAAGAAAAAAAAACAACGTAAAAGAATAATGTCATTTCTAGAATGACTGTACTCGTACTTGATCTTTAGCGACAACATTTGGTTACGGTACTAGCCGGTTGGCACACTTAACGGACATTAATATCATCTTTTCGTTTTTATGGTTGGTTTTGTTAAGTCGATGTAGTAGAAAAAAGTATTTAATTGTAATCGTTCATCTCTGATTTGCTATTTGCAAACTCACGCCCTGAAATGGCGCCGCATGCTCTTTTTGAATCGGATGTTTTAATCCCATTTTAGTTATTTAATTGTGAGTCATAACAACAAAGTACAGATAAATTTAATTACGGGAAGTGTATAGTGTAAATAACTCTTGCATTATGAGTCACCTCTTGAAATGTGAATCCAGCACATCAAGTTGCGAAAAATTATGACGATCTTTTGAAAACCGAAACCATTCCTATCGATGTTTTTTTTTTCGTGTGATTAGCCTCGAGAATGCAAAAATACTTACCGAAACTTTGGAAAACATAGATTTCATATACCTTACCAACTTCCCTTTAACAACAAAGAAATTCTCACCATGTTGTGAAATACGTAAAATAGAAAGTTTATGGCCGACCTGGATGGTCGAGGTGGCTAAGAGCAAGTACCGAGGACTCGAACCAGCGCCCCGGTCCGAAGGGTCGTGGGTTCGAGTCCCGCCTTGGGCATGGCTGTTTGTCCCTTGACTTTGTGTAAGTTGTCGCAGAGGGCCTTGCGTTCTGGTGACCCCAGATCAGAGGAGCCCGCAAGAGTGTTTGTCTAGTGTATGGTCGAATATGCGTCCCTTCGGGACGTAAAGGGCAACCGGCTGTCGGCTGGATAAAAGCCCTAGGAAGAAGAAAGTTTATGTAGTGTTAGTAATCACCATGTAGTGGAACCAAATATAGCTCACAACTAGCACTGCAGCTGCCTCTGCAGCGGTTGCGAATGAGAAATCCCAGGGTTCGAGCCTTGACTATGACGCACTTTCGACACTACATAACTGGAATTCAAGCACTGTCTGGAGGAGAATTCTGGCGGCCGGCTGCTCTGATCGGTAGTTTTCCGTGGTTTCTCCGATCAACACCAGGCGAATGCCGGAGTAGTACCCTACCAAACGGGCCACGGTCCTTACACACACGTACACCCCCTTACACCCATTTACACTAACATGCACTGCACTACCACACACGCTGGGAGACCGATCGGTGGCTTAGAGGTTGTCCCGGCTGGGGCGGTGCCCCGCTGGTGGCAGATACCTGGCTGGGGAAAACCCCGCTAGCCGACGTAGGTCGGCGGCGGATCTCGCTATCCAGTGATGGAAGACCTTCGCCATACCCCGAGCAAAAAACACGCATTACACGTACGGGACTAATAACCATAATAGTTGACGCACCCAGAATCACTAACAATCAATCAATCAATTGAAATGACTCAAAGTGCAAGATTTATTTACACTAGGTGCCCTCTTGTTAATTAAATTTAACTCTATTTTGCTGAATAACGATGACAGTTGTGACTCTCAATTAGACCGAAGTCGATTCTAAAATCCGATTCATAACGAGCGCACGTCGCCACGAGAGGTCGTGAGGTTACGCGAATCGTCGGTGATGGATGATGATGGATAAGGTCGCAGATTAATCAGTTACAACACAAAGTTTTTAATAAAGAAACAACAAAAAATGTTGAAATCAGTCTAATAGCAGCAGCCAGAACGAATACATTTTTGTTACTAGATCGAAACGCGTTCGAAATCTTTTAAAAACCTGCACCGAAAATTTATTTGGAACTATTTGAGGTTTTCATGACAAAATGTTCGATAATAATAATAATAGTTTCTGATATTTCACATTTCGTAGGAAAAATCAAATGCAATTCCACTGTATACCAATTCCAGGTGCACATATCATGACGTACGAGTGGATTTTCGTTTCCAAGTATTTTTTCCTTTTATGTGGAATACCCATGAATTCGCATTATTTACATTCGAAGGTCATACCAATTGTACAAAATACAAATAACTAGAAACTTAAAAGTTTTCAAAACGTCTACAGCAACTTTATATAATACATCTTCAAAATAGGCTCATTAGCAGTGAATATGTATTGTTTGTTTTATGAAATATATTCATCTTTGAACAGGTCAGTGTGCCTTATCCGCAACTAGGTTCGTTGGTCAGGTATTCGCCTTGCTTGAGCTCGAACATGGGCTGGGGCGATATCAGCTGCCTTAAGCCGCAGTCGTGTGCCCGCTCCAGTGTCCCTGGACGGCCTGGGGAGCTCCCTGTTTGTACTGTATGTAATGTTTGTTTTGGTGTTTGATGTTTATTGTACACTGAAATTCTCTGTTTCTATGAACAGTGTGTAATTCTGAATATTCTATATGAGAGATATTTTATAAATTCTCTGAGAGTTATTTATCGTTAAATTCACGCATTTCAGAAGACACAAAAACTTGTTTGCCATTACCGACACGTTTTACTGAAACAAACATTTAGGGTCGATTAAAAAGAATAAACACCTCCGAGATGAGACAAATTAACAATAATAAACATACGAGTATTTCATTAAAAGCAGCTATCCAGACCTGCTACATTGAAAAAGGGACAATATAAAATTGTATGAAGTGCAAATGGGCAGAATGTTTCCCAAATAAAATTTTGACATACCGTGCAATAGAAATTAGTTTGCGAGTACAACTTATATTACCATCAAAGTTAAAAAATGATTGCCTTAAATATGTTGTTTTCACTACCACCAACAGCGGCATGCGCAAAAGGCAATGGCAACGCCTGACGGCTCAATCGTAGACGTCATTAGGTGGTTGGGAGTTCGATCCCATTCAGGTACCAGAAATTTACTTGAGGTGATTAATAACATCTGTAAGTTTGTGGGACCTATCGCAAACGAATTTGTTGACCGAATACTGTGATCATTGTTTTCCGGTATCTTCCTGATAACTTCCAGATGAATGACGAAACCCTGATGAATGACGAAGAGGGGCAAGAAATTGCGCGAAATCTTTCCTTCCCATTCCTTATCATCAACTTCCTCAACTTGAGCTGAGACGACATGGGGAGAATGTACCATCATAACTGACACACGCCATTCAGTGGGGAGCCTTGGGACCTAGCAACTGCTCGGGAATAATGCTAGAAAAAAGAGAGAAAAAAAAGCATAAAAATCCTTTTTACGATCATATAAAAATGAAGGATTTTATGTATCGCTACGCGTGCGTGAAGTAAAGTCTTTTCATAGGGCAACAGAAAAACGTGAAATAAGCGAGAAAAAAAACTTTTTGAAGATGGCGAACAAGAATGGTAATGCGGTGTGATAACCATGAAGAGTAGATACGAAACAAATGATAGTTCCTAATAGAAACATTAGTATATGTTCGTAAAAAAGAATTGTTTCTATTTTGTGAGTTACACTTTTACTGCTTGCAGAATTCTGTTTTGTGTTTTTGCCTTGTATCAATCACGACGAAAATAACTTTATCTCGATCGTACAATCATTTTACGCACTTAACATAAAAACAACTATTGTAGTAAATTTGCCCTTCAAGCGGGCTCGAAAAAAAATCTCACAAGTAAGAGTGCGTCGTAAATTTTACGATGTTCAATTACCTTCAAATAAATCACAGAAACTGTAGAACAATCCAATTTTATGTCGCATTATATGATATAGCATACACAATATTTCATGGATTACATACATTACTTAAGAATTAAGAGTACACAATACAACGAAAATTAAGAAAAAGATGAATATAAATAAATAATTTTATAGTGTATCACTTTTTCAGAAGTCACATACAGAGAATAAGGTAGAAAAAAATCACATAAATTACGAACACTTGGCAACTGGAAACATCCGTGTTATGCATCATATATTTATTACATTGTCTCCTTCCCTGGTATTCTGTATCTTAATCAAAATAAAGATCCTCATTACACTGAACACAGAAAATTTTGGTTGCCAAACGTTTCTTGAACGTGAAGGAGTGACATGTACTGCGCTTCATTGAGGCAGAAGATCCTTCCTTCTCTGTAACACACATTACAAACACGTTTTCTTTGCTGGATGTTGAACTTCGTGCCTTTCTTTCGCGTACTTGTGGCCTATGGTAGTCGGCGTTCAGGCTTATGGTAGTCGGCCTATGGTAGCCGGCCTACACGCGCGCTTTTGCCCTTTTCAGCCCAGTGCGCGCCGCCTCTTATTGATTAGTGATTCCAGGCGCGTCAACGGCTACGGTCATTATTCCCGTAAGTGTAGTGCATGTGTTTTCCTCGAGAAGTGGCAGTGATATTCCCCCGCTAGATGGCGAGATCTGGCGCTGACCTACCGTCGGCAAACGGGGTTTCCTACCAAAAAAAAGGTATCTCCCACCAGCGTGGCAACACCCCAGCTAGGACAAGCTCTAACCTCCAGACTGGTCTTCCGACATGAGAGGTAGTGTAGTGCGTGTAAGATAAAGGGGTGAGGACAGGACAAGGAAAAGAAAGTAAGATAGCGCGATCCGTGGCCCGCTTGTTACGGTACTGCTCCGGCATTCGCATGATATTGATCGCAGAAACCACGGAAAACTACCGATCAGAACAGCCGGCCGCTAGAGTTCTCCTCCAGACACTGACTGCGTTCGACCTAGCTATCTAGCTAATCTCGAAAACTCTGCCACCGCCGGGACTCTAACCTCCGACCTTCCAGTCAAAGACACCGCAGTGACATCAGTTGGTGGCCTGAGCCACCTCTCCCGGTTGCAGCACCACTGTTGCTTCTAAAACCCAACGGGGGTACATTCCTATACTGTACACCTTCCTATTTCGATTGTACAAGGGTGTCTTTCTAATTTCCGTCGTTCTTTCGAATCTCCGTCAAAAGAAAACGATAATAATTATTAAAATTTAGAGTGACGCCATCTATCATTTATAACTTTTACAAAAAGTAGTTGTATTAGATCTCAGTATTTAGATATCTGTGGTCCTCAACATCTTGAACGCTTCATCTGAACACGAAGTACAGCGCGCGCGCTTGTGCCCTTATCCGCCCACTGTGCGGCGCGCCGGTGAAACGCCGCCTCCCGCTCCGCGCTGAGCCGCGCCGCGCCGCGCCGTGGCCCCAGGGCCCGCCTCTTGTCGCTTTCTTGCTCGTCTTTTTGCGGCGCAGATACAATCTCCGAGGCCCCCACGCGCCCGCGCCCGCCCTTCCTAGCAGCTCGCGCGCCGCGCCGCCACTCTCGCTCTTCAATCCGGCCCGCGGGAGCGGGGGCTTAAGTGTGCCGATGAGGCAGGCACCATTTTCCGGCCCGGCTCACGAAATTGAGAGTTGTCCCGATGAGCTTTGCGCGTTGCAACACCACACGGTGTGCTGAAGCCGGATTGAGGATTGATTGATGATAACAGAGGATTCTGGGCGCGTCAACGGTTACGGTCATTAGTCCCATAAGTGCAGTGCATGTTTTTATCGCGGGAAGGGGGCGATGATCTTTTTCCGCTCGATGGCGAGATTCGGCTTGCAGGATTTTCCTCATCCAGGTATCTCTCACCAGTGGGGCACCCCTCTCCCCAGCCGGGACAAGCTCTAAAGTCTCGACCGATCTTCCAGCATGGTAGTGTAGTGCATGTACGTGTAGGTGTGTGTAAGTAAGGGATAAGACAAGGAAGAGGAATGAAAGATCGTGCGTGGTCCGTGACCCGCTTGTTACGATATTCACCTGGTGTTGATCGGAGGAACCATGGAAAATTCCCTATCAGTGTAGCTGGCCGCTAGAATTCTCCTCCGGTCAGCGGCTGAATGCTAGCTATGTAACTAGTGTCGAAAATCCTGCCACCGTCGTGTCTCGAACCCTAGACCTCCCGTTCAGAGACACAGCAGAGACATCAAGTGATGCCCTTAACCTCCTAAACCAGTATATTAATTTACATTTAGCGGTTCTTCTACTACTGATGTTGATAATTACGAATGTCGATCCAATGGTAAGGATGATGAGATTAATGATGAAATGAGAGGAAAAGAAACCGGAGAACTCCGAGTGGTTATGCCGAGAGCGCGTATTGTCCACCATAAATTCCAGATGGATTGGTCGGGTTTAGAATCCGGACCCCTGAAGTGGAAGGCGTATGCGTTAGCTATTAGGCCGTAAGCCCCTTGAAGCCATGACAACTCTCGCCGCTTGTTTCTGAGAAATAATGGAATATCACTTTTGCGGAGTATCCCTCTTCGAATATAACGCAATCATTTGGATGTTTGAAATTAAACAACGAATTTAATGATCATTCCATATCTATTAATGATATTATTTTAAGCACAGATCATTTCTACTGATTTACTTTCTCCCATTTGCAAGGATAGGCATATCCTTTGTTCAGTGATCCGTTAGTAAAAAGCTTTGTAAAACAGTCATATCATTTTTCTACGGAGCAGTTTGGCTAATCCTGTGCAACCTCAACGGTTCTACAGAGCAGAATTTGGAAATATCACTTCTGCAATGCTGTAGTCCCCTGCGATCAAAAACTGTGGGGTTTCCTGAGAATACTGACACATAAATTGATAGAATACACGCTATAAACAACAGAAAAAAATGCTGATTATGTCGCCATCCTATAGCGTCGATTTTCTGATATCCATACGGAAATAAAATTTAGAAAACAGAACTTTGTTTTGATGGCTGCTATGAAAAATGGAAAACTCTTCATATTAAGAACGCCGCATTAAGAGCTCTGTGCAAGCAGACATTTACCCGATGTGTCGTTCATGGTATACATTTAAAAATTATTCAACAGATGCGTTTCATATATCTATCACTTGTATGCTAGTTGACAATTATCTCAAAGCGGACAATTATCAAAAAGTGAATAATCTGAAGAGATACGATGACCCGTGCCAGAAAACCCGACAATTTCACAAGTTGACAAGTGAAAAGAATCTTCGCACGTACACACAGAACTGTCTCTATGAATCCTGAAGTTTTCTTCTGAAAATTTTATTTTCCACTTTTTTTATTTGAACATTTCAAAGTACGGAAATAACGAATGAGACGCCTACATATAAATTAATTGCGACCCTGTAAACAACTATTCCAAGAGATGACCTGAAACTTTCCTAAGGGGATGATTCACTCTTCATCCCTTAAATCGGTCAATTCGCACACTGAGTCATGTCGTTCGAACGGCTAATAAAATGAAAAGTTGTTTTCGTAACAGATCACTGTTACGAAGCACCGATCATTCTAACGGGTTGCATTGCGTTTATTTCACGCTACCTTCGCGCCGCCAAGCGTTAAAACCCGACCGACAGGCACCCGGCCACATCTATTCCATTTAATCTCCACTATCGATATTTCCAACGCCCATTTATCATAATCATGGTTTAGGATCTAAGTCAGTCGCGAAAAGATCTGACGTTCGAATGCCGATTCATACTATAAAATACAGGAAGCGATACAGGTTTAGCACAACATTCAAAGACTTCCAGGATATCACCAATGATTGGCTACAGTGATATCTGTTTATTATAAACTTCAGTTCTAGCTCAATTCAATGGATGCGTTGGTTACAATTGTAGTCAGACCCGCAGCTTGGGTGAAATCTTGAGATCCATGATCCTTTGTGCATTTAAAAAAGGGACCCTTTTTGGTAAAAAGTAGTTCGCCAAACTATTTTTATATCTACTTTTATTCATTTTACGTAGTTTGAATTTGTAAATTAAACAACTAAAATTAGACAACAGAACTTGGAGATGAAATAGCATGATATGAATCCACTATACTTTTATCTCCCATGGCCTGGTCTTCCTCTGAGGTTGGAGCTCTAGGCAGCTACCTAATTTATTCTCGAAGAAGTTAGTCACTGCGAGCAAGAGCATCTTCTAGAAGTTCCGTGGAGCTCTCGTCATCATGCTTGATACTATTACTTGCATTTCCTTCCATTTCATTCACATCAGGGAGGAGTTAGCTGTCTGGGATGGAGCCTTAATTTACTTAACAGGTGCCGTGAGAAGGGTCGACATAATATGACAGGCGTGAGTACAATAGCGAGGTGCTCGCCTGCAACCTCTTGGTTAATTCGTAGCATCTGGGGGCTCTGAAGATTCTCTGGGGATTCATGTAGATATATTGTTATCGCTCTTTCACTTCAGCAATCACAAATGAAGCTTTGTGGCCCGGGATGTTCTAGACTCGACAACGAGATTCTTCCATATGCGAGTAAATGCTCCAGATATTAATGGTGAATCGTTTTTCCAATTCCTCAATTATAAAAGGTAATACCAAGAAAAATTGCAATAAATGCATGTGCTATAACAATAACATTATATGCTGGTTCATTTGCAATAATATTTCTGTTCGAAATAAAATGCTTAGATACTCATTATTCTAAATCAGGCAATCACATTAACCAATATATTTGTGGCCAATAGAAAATAATTAACGTCGCGATAAAATGGCTGAAGATTGTTAATCCTTTTACGAAGGATTCATATTCAATATTTATATTAAACTGCATTTCTAAATGTGTAATTGTATTAAGATGTAAAATATAGGTTAATTTTTTTTAAATTTTGTTTATTTAAAGTCGCTTTTTTAACAACAAAGGTCATCAGCGACCACAATTAAGTATACATCAATGTATTAAGTATCACATGTAAGATTCACACTAAGTATCCACAATTTATTAAGTACACACAATTAAATATCAATCGAATTAAGTATACATCTCATTACAGATTATATTGCATGACAATTTATAACACATTTTCCCCCATAATTGCATTGCATCAAATTGCTAATCAAAATTATTAACATCAAATTTTATATTATATTTCTTTACTTAAGTTAACAATTTCTAGCAACCTCAGTACTTTAGCACACCCGTCTGCAGAGCTGAACAATTTATGTAAGTTAGTTTCTAGTTTCAGTAGGTTTCTTTCCTTAGCTATACCGGGGCATTCTAAGATAATGTGTTGTGTAGATATTACTGCACCACATTTAGGGCATGGTTCTGGGTCGGATTTTTTGATTATATAACAATATTTCAGATTAAAATGACCAATTCGTAGTCTAGTGATAATGACTTGCTCTCTTCTTTTAAGGTAGATTTTCGGCAGGGCTGGTTCCAGTACGGAGTTCGCAACCAGATGTAGTTTAGATGATTTTAATTTCCATTGTGAGTCCCAATATTTGAAGCAGGATGTCTTGAATAGCTTTTTAATGTCTTTTGTAGTGCCACGAATTTGAGAATCAAAACTCAGAAATGATGTTGCATATTTATCAGCTTTTTCATTGCCAGCAATTGCCCTATGGGATGGTTAGTTTTTATTTTCAGCTGTGCAGACTAATAATTTAGTTCACTAAACATTTTTAATTTCGGTGAAATATCAAAGGACATGGTGGTAACTGCATGTGGAGAAGCCTGCCGGCCGGCTGCTCTGATTGGTCGCGTACGTATGCTGGAGAAGTACAGGACGACCGAAACTGGATGTTTTTAAAATGTGTAGTACATTACCGCTAGGAGCGGTGGGGCAGGGAACAAGCAATCGTTGCCCTCGATAGTCAATGCCATTTTAGTAGCTACAGAGCAGTGGGCGGTAGATCACCTTATGATGCACATGCGCAATATACTACGTATGGCGGTGCAGGCTCGTCCTCAAATCACCTGCCATTTGTCATAATCCTCACCTTGACCGATCCGAAGGAGGCTGGTTAAGCAGAAAGTAGTAGCAATTAATTCAGAGATGATTGGCCGCCCATACATTGTTTCCTCCCCTGTTTTCAAACAAGTACAAACTACAGTCTGGCATTATCTTTCGTACGTAATATGCGAATCAAATGGCATGTAATTACAAAAGATTTGTTGTAAATAAATTGGCATTTTCGTTGAAAAACAAATGATTTTTGTGAGCAAACCATTTCAAAAATTTCCTATTTCCATCAGTCATACCATGTGTTAAATGCCAGAAAAACATAAATACTAAAGTGGTCCAAACAAAAACCTTTGACAACTACGACCATTAATTTACACAAACAGTCCAATCCATTATAAATCCACCGTAGCAATTTCAAGAAAATTGAAGAAGAAGACTCAATGTTGTACGTCTGCTCCATTTGGAGTAATTCTAATAAAACTAACCTCCACCAAGGTTTTTCCTAATAAAAGTTCCAATATTTCTTTTTATAGACAGTCCAAACTACATTTATTGAAACATAAATGATTATTACATTCAAAATAGTATCTTGAACAAGAATAGCGAGGCAACGTTACAGAGGTCGAGTTGTGCATCCATCATCAGGCCTTTAACAATATGTCAGCTAAAATAGGAAATTAAATAATATAAATAAAAATTAAAACAACTTATATTAAGATAAAATAGGTGTTTCACTTTATAAAGAATTCATATTACAATTAAAATCGTAGATGAATACATATTTTACAAGAAATTGGATGAAAGAACATTATAAAATTGACCTTAATGAATTAATGATGGAGACCCTGCTTTTCCTTGACTTTTCAAGAACAATAAAATTCACTGATTTTCCAGGAAGTGTCCATCCTCCTGAATAAAATAAATAAATAAATTTAATGCGAGAGTCTGCACTTAGTGACCGAACGTAATGCAAGAGGCATAAGGGCTTGCGAGTTCCATCAACGCTTTTCCTCTAGTTTTTAGTAGAGATTTTGCAAAAAAAAAAGACAGCACGAAAACAGATTAAATTCAAATGTATTGACGTCGAACTTACACATTGATTCTCATTCATTGATATTCTCCTACCTATATTATATTCCTGACATTTTTTAAAAATTAATAATAGAGAAATGTGTTGAAGATTTAAACATTATTTATTCCCCTCACTTTATTCATTGACATTCACAACCGTGACCTTCAATTTTACCAACTTTGATCATTTGTTTCGACAGATTAGTTTTGATTCATTTGATCATAGTTTTGTTTCGATTCGTTTGATCATAGTTTCGATTGCCAGGTGTACAGGATTACCACGCACGATATTGTGAACCGTCGGGCAGATCAAACGTTAGCACAGGTCAGGCAAACCGGACGCAGGCATTCGGCACACTTTCACGTGAAGTACAACCAAACTCTACATCAAAAGGAAAAAGTTGCCTTGTCAATACTGTTTTATGTGACTGTTAATATGAAGCGTTTGATAAAGAATGAACCTTACAATAAATATTATGACTGTTAATTCATCAAGCAATAAAACATCTGACTTCGTTTTTTGAAGCAACATAATTAATTCTCGCCAAAAACACCGGACGAGACCAAGCCTCAGATAGATGTTCATTCCTTTAATTTTTCTGGTGAAATCATTATATTATTATTTCCTACTGTTTTTCTATTCCCACTATTCTTCTCTATTTTCAAAACTAGTGTCTTTTATTCTATTTGAGAAACCAATCAGATTACATTGCATTCACAAGCCACCGCATCAAGCTAAAATTATATGAAGTTCACTAGAATTTTGTTTAGTATATCAACGGGTGGAAGGGGAGAGTTTATCTAACGTTTGTAACTATAACGCATTATTATTGTGTAGCTAGAAAAAATTCAATTCTGTTTATTTCCCTCAGTGGAAATTTCTGTATTTTAGTGCATACGTAAAACATATCATGATTTTTGTAAGTGTCAATTTCGCTCGAAACATGAAAAGCTCTTGAAATACCGGTTGTGCTGCACGGATGAGAAAAACGTAGAATGAATTTAATTTATTGACGACGAAAAATCACCGGAAAGTGATAATAAAAAGGGGAAATCTACTTAGAACATACTAATAGATCAAGATTTTGAAGTAAACTAGGTGAAATAGAAACTGCCATAAAGAAAGTTCACGAGCCTAGAGCACACACTTTTTTCTGCCAACACGATTCAAACTATTCCACGAACGCGAAAAAAACGAATAACGCCACCCCATTCAAACGGCAGCGGTTTGCGCGTCAGGAGTGTTTCTGTAAGCGCCATCACTCACTTCCTGAGCGATAACGGACACAGCAGCAGAAATAGGAGAAGGAGGAGGAGGTTCCATGACATTTACAGGCAGGAAAGGAGGGGCTGGGGCTGGACGAACGCCAAGAACCCACCGTTTACGCAGCGCGGGCTAAGAAAGTGTTCCGACTGACAGTTCAACGAGCTGCCTCATACTCCCCCAGCCTTTATAGAAGCTGTAGTGTCACCTGCGTATGATAATTCCGAGAGGGAATACTAATGAGGAGGGTATCTCGTACAAGATTAAAAGACACCCACACAAGAGATTTTATCCAAGCAACTTTCACTAAAGTCCAGCGACTTTCTTCAAACGCATTGCTGTGTAGTAGTGGTGTCCTTTGTTATTAATACGCACCGAAGGTCGTTTCGTGAAACGTTTGTTCCTCGTCGAGGAGTTTATACACTTTCATTCATTGACACAAATGGCTTGTTGGATCAGCAGGAATACCACGAGCAAAGCATCAGAAACAACTCTCCACAATAAGGTTATACATTTGCATTCCAATTACAATTACAGTTTAACAAAAAATAATTCAAATCGTCAATAATTTGTATATAATATCTAGCACTATCTACTCGCTTCGTTGAGATATGTGAGGGGAGGAGAGTGAGTGCAACTATCCGATGCAAAGTGGTAGGTGTTGGATTCATACTTTTCTGGGGAAAATGTTCATAACTATGGTATAGCTTCTTGCGGTCAATGTTTCAATATAATTCTACTTAACACTTTTACGGTTAATGTTTTTGTTGTTAACTAGGGTTGAAACCTGAGCACACGTTCGGGAGACAGAGCTTGAAAACACATGAGGAATGAGTACCCTGTCGTCTGAGTTGATTGTTCATAACAACTGAGTTACTTAAGACCACGTTTCAATTTCATAATTTTATAGACAAGTTTTCTTTTTTAATTATATTCACATTTGAGCACCGTTCGGTGATTCACAGCCCGAAAACAGACGAGTTCCGATTAGAACTTTTTCCTGAATATCACCGTACATTGATGGATGACCATCAAGATGAAATTAGATCGTAAGTTTGGCAAGATCTTCGAATGTCTGTAAACTGAGTATATTCCGTTGAGTTGTTTAGGAGAATCCGTCACAACTTCTTTATTTTAATTTTATCACCATTTCCATATTACTTATTATTTGTTTATATTATTTATATTGTAGTAAAACACGCGCGTTCGTCTTTGTTCAAGCAAGATCGCTTCCGCAACTGAAGCTTCTTCTACCGGAAAATCCTGGTTCAAGCCCCGAGGGAAGCGAATTATCGACAGCAGCCAAGGAGGTGGGTCGATACCCCTGCCAAGATGAGAATTATAGAGACTGGCTTTTCTGGTCTCTCTTTTCCACGGTGTCCCCCAAATTGATGTAATAGCAGTACCAAACATCGAACCATGGACGACGCGATCATTCATATGCCCCTCCCATCATTACAATCGTCGATACATTCAGGCGAGGTATGACATGCCTGATAGAAAGTCTGCGAATACTGCAAGTTCGCGAATGGTACCGCACGGCTCGCGTTATAATGCCTCAGATGGAAGATGTAGTTGAATAAGAACGTCAAACGTCATTTTGTATTTGCGGAGTGCATGAAAATCTTTGGAATGACAGAAATTATTGCGTTTTCCCTAAGAATAAAATTGGAACATGGTAGCGAAATATTGCAATAAAATAGATTCTTAACACTCGCAACAACTATCATGTTGTTTGTAATGCCCTCTATGCACCAACACATTTTTGAAAAGTCATTTTGGAAGAAAATGGTTTTATCCTGGGTAGAGAGGTTTATTCGTGGCCAGTGTTTATTCGGGTTTATTCGTGAGAGAAAATGTTTTACCTTTCATACCGGAGGACTTTGAATTGAAGGGTTCGGTTTTAACGGTTACTCACGTTGAAACATATGTGAGATATAAGCAAGTGAACATTTTGCTCGAAGCGCTTTAAATGGTATGTTAAAAATGACAGCAGATGGAAGCGTACGCACATTTTCATGTCAGAAAACCTAACTTTGAAGGTTACCATCTTTTACTCCCGAGCCCTTTAATTATCTTTATGAAATGTTAACTAGTGAAAATATTTTATTTTCTAACCATGTTTCTGCGCTTAACTAAAAAAGTTTAGAACCTTTAGCTTTTCTTCCGTACGGTCAATGTAGTTTACAGTACAATTGCTAGCTTTAGACTATATATTTCCCTACAATACAGCATTGAACACAAAATCGTGAAAGTTGAAATATCAATGTAAAAGTACAGTAGTTACAAAAGAAACTCTTGAAATATTCAAACCTCAAAGTGTTTCAACTGGCAACTAAAAGTTTCATATCATTATTTCAACATTAACAGGAAAAAGTATCCACTCAACATCTTGTCTAGATTCCTTTGCGCACTTCGTAAGCTCTAGCTCACCATCTGCACACGAAACAAATATATGCGTCACATGTTGCGTCGTTAACCTTGAGAACTGAAAGGAGTTTCTCTTCGAACAGCTGCACATCGAACGCTCCTACCATTCATTGCATTTCTATGTGAATTGTTTGAGAATCAATTACACTGTTCGTCTGAAACCTGATTATTCTATTTATACACATACTCTTAGAATTTTGATAAAAGCATATAAAATCGTCATTTGCATGTTTTATACGCAGACGGTCACCTCTATCATTGCCATTAATATGATGCAAACCATCCTCTTTCCATCGGTAGTGAGTATGAAAAGACATCAAAGGAAACTTCACGTAGTGACACTGAACATAAAAACTTGAAACGATCCCTTTATGGACCATTAATCTCTAAACGTACTCTTGAACACACCACGTTGCGCAAAAAATATGGAAACAGATGTGACATTCCTACTCTCTGAATGATTCTGGCTTATATTATTTTTTACTCTTTACTAACGAACAAGGAGAGTTGTTCATCTGATGCTTTCCTCCAATGAACATTTCTGAGGCAACTATAAACAATTTACTCACTAAGATGTATTTAAGATGAGAAAGCGTGACCAATGTCACGAAATTCAGAGGCCTTGTTGCATGACCAACAAGAAGGATGTTTAGAATTTTATTAGTGGCGCAACAAGATTCAACATTTCGTACTAAAATATTTACATTTAAGTAGTAGGAAATATTTCATCCAAGTTGTGTGTGAAATAATGGTACAGATGAACAATGTGGGGATATGAGAATGCCAACCACGCTACAACCTCATGGTGAACACACATACGGAACTCGAACTATGGAATCCAGTATCCGCTAAGTTGGTTCAGGGCACCAACTGATGTCACTGCAGTGCCTCTGACCAGCAGGTTGTAGGGTGCGAGTATAGATGGTGGCAGGATTTTCGTCACTAGTTACATGGTTGCTAGGTAGAAATGAGAACTATGGAGAGGGATTCTAGCGACCGGGTGCTCTGATCGGTAATTTTCCGTGCTTTCTCGCACTAACACCAAGCGAATGCAAAGAAGTACCATTACAAACAGCAATGGACCGGGCGCGATCTTTCCTTCCTCCTTATCCTACCCTTTCTCCTGACACGAACAGACACCTAAATGCACTACACTTCTACACATGTCTGTACACCTGTCGGGAGCTTAGAGGTCCGGGCTGAGGTGGTACTCCGCTGTTGGGAGATACCTAGATTGATGTCGTATAGGTCTACACAGGATCTGACCATCCAACGGGGGTATAACACCACCACCTCTTGTGATAAAACATACACTACACGTACGGACTAATTACTATAGAACTTGACGCGCCTGGAAACACGAAATAATCACTCAATCGATTCCAGTGCTTCGATTCCGCGTTTTTGCTGCAGACCCCTAAGTCACAAAGGCCGGCTAACAACAATGGTACAAAGATTTTCCAACTATTTCCCCGTATGGGAAATTCTGATAGCTGTCGTCATTCGGGTGAATGAAGATACATGAATGGAATTAAAGCTGGAATGACGATCAGATGCGTTTCGGGACTGTATGAGAAAGTCAACCACGCCACATTGTGACAGAAACTTACGGGATTCGAACCCGTAGCCATTGGCTCCGGGTCGGTTCCTTCGGCAGGTTTCAAGCCCCCGCGTCCACCACTTTGCCTTCTATTACAAATTGTTTATTTGCGTAATGAAATAAGTACATATTTACAACAATGCATGTGTGATGGAAGCTTTTATTAGGTCTGTGAATAAAAACATTGGAATCCTAACTCATAAATTATAAAAACAAACAAATTGTCTAGTTCCGTCGCGCTGGTAGTAAAAACGGTTAGCACAGAGACTGCGCCGCCGCGACCTTTCTCACACCGAACGCGCGCGCATTCCCGCGGGGTTGGTTCTCTTCACGCGCCCAGCCCGCGCTCGGCCGCAGCGCCTGCAGCTGCTAATTTGCAGGGCGACTCTCTCAGTGCGCTCGGATTGTGCCGCGCCGCCGCCGCCGCCGCCGCCGCCGCCGCCGCCGCTGCTGCGAAAACTTAACCTCTCCTCTCCCAGGGGCAGCGCGGACGTACGGAGTTTCTTACGTCTCTTGCCTCGCGATGGGAAGAGAGCGTTTCTCAGGGTGTGCGCTGTAGAGTACACTTTCTGATCTGGTCTGTCCGGGTGACGCCGCGTCGAAGGCTGGGGTGCCGACGTTTCGACCGACATATCGCGGTCCTCTTCAGGGCAGTACAGCCCTATTGCTGCACGCTACAGCCGTTGTTACGTATGTCGGTCGAAATGTCGGCACCCCAGCCTTCGACGCGGCGTCACCCGGACAGCCCAGATCATGACTCTGGCCGCGGAAGCCTACGATATCGAGTACACTTTCTGTTGCTCGCGATGCAGCGAATCTGATTTGATGAACGTTTACTTGTTTTTTAAAAAGTACGGTTCAAGAAAAATTGTTAAGGGTCGAAGACTCAATTTACGCTGTTCCAATGTTTTTTTTATACAAAGATCGCGTAGATATAACATGAATAGTGATATTGAGATTCATTAGGTTTCAATAATTCTACAGCAATGGTGTGGATCTTACAATTAGTCCAGAATTTGCCCCTAGAAATTCTCTTTGGCTCGTCTTTCTCCTTCTCAGCTGTTGTTACGTGTTACTCTGTTACAATAGGTTAAATCTAATCATCATAAGTTAAAATTATTAATCCAAAATTTATCTATTCATTTAAACATTAGCACAAGCTCCTCCTGAAAGAAATTTTATTCCGTATATGAAAGTACTCGTTTTAAATTCTGTGATTCCTTATCATTTCTTCGACATTTCACGTTTGAATACACTGATATTTAATTGCAGATACAAAGAATGCAGAAATGAAAGAATGATTATTCAGAATTGCGTTATTCATTTTAAAATATTTTCTTTATGAAAATGGAGTTCAAGCAAACGTTGGCGTGACATGCTGCACATTGTGAAGAATATGTCTTGAAACAGAATTGGATTTTTAAATTACGTTTTCTAAAACCTACTTAATTACGCAGAACATGTTCAACAAACGATAATGATTTTATATTTACTAGGACAATGACCACATTAGGATTACATTTAGATAGATTTCCATTGTTAGCTTACTATATTTCAAAAAGACTTTCATGTGAAAAAACAAAATGTATTAATTGAACTCGTAAAGGAAATCAGTCAAGGTAAGGATTAGAAACGAGGTACTATCAGTCTACGACGTTTTAGGGGCAGATTAGCAAATTAAGATTGGAAACATATCCGGATTTCCGCTCCATTACTTGCAGTAAATACATAGCAACGCACAAAAGACTTACGCACAAAAGGCAAGACTTTTTCCCCCTTAGCAAACGCGTACAATAAAATACTTAAACACGTAAGTTCATAATACGTAATGACCGGACGGTGCCATACACTAAGCAAAGCTATCACTCTCTTGTAGGTACAATGAAATTACGGTGTAACCATCTCTCAGGCACATACGAAGACGCGCTTACTTTCAGCTACCACTTTCACTGTCATTCTTTCCCATCCCATTCAAACCGTTTATTCAGAACTCTTCCTACAAGGACCCAACGGCGAGTAATGAAAAGAAAGTCATGAAACACAGAAGCATCACTCGTGGACAAGGAAGATAATAATCGATTGTGAACTGTGGTTAATAGCTCACAGACTACGGTACGGGAACGACGTATAGTTTTCGTAATGTCAGACCTTTGGAAAAATATTGTTTTTATTAACGAAACAAAATCTTTGCTGCTCTAAAAGAAGTCGAAAAAATTCTAGCAAAGCCACGGACCGCGAGCAGAATACCACTCGCATTTGCTGTTCTGCCATCGTCACGATCAAATTCTGCGGTTACAACGTTCCTACCGCTCCTTGTGGGCTTAGAGTTGCCTAAATGGGTTTTAGGGATAAATGATCGTAATTATCCCTTTCCTCCATTCACGAATGTTCCATCATCATTTTATTCATTATCATCATTATGGTAGTATCATTCGTCATGCTCGGTATATCCTCAGTAACAGGGAATCACTATAAATCAAATGAACATGCTGACAGGACTGCTTACGATGCCGTGGTTGTAAAGTCAAGCTGCCGTTGCAACAGCGATAATTAGGATCGACCCCAATACGAATTACGATGGGTAGCCTGCATCATATTCTCTCTTTCTACAGATACTACACATGCTTATAGTAACATGGTGTACCTGGAGACTTCACAGCAGGAAAGCATTATTTAATACTCAGAAATCCGGTAGTGACGTACTTACATGTTATGCAAGCCAATAGACATTCAAAATAATTAGAGGTGTACGATAAGCTCAAAACCAACCAAATATTCTGACAGAAATGAACATGAAATAAACACAAAGAATACTTTCCTGCTTTTACTTAATTTCACACAAACTACTAGCTTTCTTTTTGACCCCTCCAAGAAATGAATACTTGGTATTAGAAAGTTTTATCTGAGTATTGTCAGGTATTATGAAAAAATTGGAAAGAACATGAGAGCGTAACAATTATAAAGTAGCCTAATGCTGAAACTTCTCGTTAACAGGTAATAGTTATCACCATTTTTAAGCCTTATGCAAATTTCAAACTCATATTTGAGGTAAAGGTTGTGAATTCCTTCTAGTCCAAAAATATCTCGCGTACGGAACTCACCCAAGTCCGGGGAGGTACTCGGCCACAAAGTACATCACCACAGCAACTCACCTGCAACCGAAAAATGTAAAGTTAGTACAGAGAAAATATTACGTGTAAAACGAGACATCATTGAATACCTGTAGCAAAGAAAACTGCCTTGATACATTAGAAGGGAAATTGTACATTTATTATTGGCAACACACTCATTTACTACATAATTATTTACTAGTAACAAATTGCGTAAAAACTCCACACATTGTCCACTACTGCCTATAAATGTCAAAATACATCCCAGTCACATTAAGGATTACATTTAGATACGACTAACGAGGAAGTCAGATATTAAAAATTATCATTAATAAAACTTCTCAGAATATTTCAAAATTGTACCCTCCCTTTAACAACAATTTAAAATTATCAACCACAAAGAAAAAAATTACACAAAATAAATTCGTACAAAAATTCTAAAATCTGATTGATTCATATCTACGAAACAAGTCTATAGAGAGCTTCGAATTGACCTAATTAAAACCTTTTTCAACAAAAGAATCTCAAAATTTCTCTAATAAATTACCACATTCTCCCACATCTCAATACCGCTAGATCAAAATAACAATGCTCAGCAATTTCGTTCACACTTCCTAAGGCATTTTTCGTCCTCCCTAAATATACGTTTCAACTTCTCTTAATTCAATCTCTTATATTTAACACTTTAACAAATCATTCTACCTTACACTATGCACTTAAAGTAACTACATTTACTTTACTTTTTAATTTATTTTCAAAATTGATAAATAAAATATTTAGCACATTAAACATCTGGAATCTTCTTTCAAAGTTATGTAATTTAAATGTTTTCAAATTCCTGAAAAAATATATTTAAATGAACACGAAATAAATTATTTAAAAAAATACACTTCGTCAATCTTAAAAGTGGCACATTTAAATTATTATAATTTTTAGATTAGTGAAGAGATAGTTTGCAAATACTCTGTGGTGTTTTTGTGGTAAAATTTCATGTAAATACTCGTAAGACATAGGTCAGCCTGTTCATATAGCAGTAAACACTGACTTCGGCCTCGAAATAAACGTCTCCCCAAACCCCGCTGCAATATGACAATGTTTATGAGTCACTTTTCTTGGCAACCGACTTGTTCCCAAACTTTTCAAAACTATATTTCATATACGCTCCTATCACTCTACAGATAGTTATTGCAGTATTTATGGAAATTCAGAATAAACCGTATTTCTCATTCAACTTTTATTTACGTGAATAAGTTTTGCGTCTCTCCTGAGACCCGATAGAACGGAAATACTTCATTTTCAGCCCCTCGAGTTTCTTTCGCTCCCGGTATGTACCCATACATAATTTGCGGGAATTTCAAGTACTCGAAATCACGAGTATACGAGATTTCATTTAGGAAATGATACTAAGAATTGTGTATGATTTCGAAAGAGAGAGCTTCTTAAGGAATGTTATTTAAAATATTCCATTCAATTCAGTAACCAGAGAATTAACTGCTTGCCTCTAAATATATGAACAATGAAGATAGAACGTGCAGAAGACATTACTAGTTTGACTTTCATTTAAAATATAATACTATGAACTAAGGATGTTAATTTCTTTGTGAGACGGGCGTAATAAAGAAAGCGTCGTTTTGGAGTTAAATTTTTGTTTGACGCCTTGAGCTTCACTTTCTTTTCCTCCATGCTCGGTTATTAGAATAGATGAATAATATTAAAATTCTCATTAACATCTCACGTTACGTAAGACAATTGGAATTTCGACAGAAGAACCAGTTGTCCAGGTAAAGAAGTTGCAATCATATCCAATTCGGGCGTAACAGTTCACGTGATGAACTGTGAACTATGATGAATAAAATATGATTACTTGCATCATGATGTGAACATATAGATATAATTACAACCTTATTCATTCTGTTTCTTCACGTCTTTCATTTAATATTATGACAAAATTATAGCAATTAGTTGTAAAATACCGACTTCCCAATTTATTTTATATATGGAGATTTACAATGCAATAAGATATCTTACGGCGCCAAAAATTGTATGTACACTTACATTTAAACGACTGTATTTTTCAGTTAAGTTCATGAAACACTTTTGTCCACAGGAAATGCGCACATGCTCACATAATTGAAATTTCTTTTATTTTTCTAAGATAAATATCAACAGTTTATGTTCAATTAACGTTCTTCGTCCAAAACTATATTAACAGAGATTATGTGACTTATCGCCAACACAATGCTTCCCGAAAAATAAGGAATTTCATATAAAAATACCAGCGAACCACTTTGAACGTACGTTGATTTAACAGTCAGGAAACAAATGCGACTGAGGAGCAAGAAGAAACTTCGCATTCACTTCAGGTTCCCAACGTTAATCACCATAGTACTACTCTTAAATGATTCTCAGTGTCGTTGACGATTCATTATCATCTTTCACAAAGGCCACAATCATCACAAGGGTTTTACTACCTTTAATTTTCAAATGACATATTACAGAGAACAGCAATTCACAGAGAACCTATTACCAAACAGCATTACCAGGAACACAATTAAAACTTTATTAATAATATGTACGAGTATTAAAAAATTAAAATATTACTACAAAAGAACTCAGCATCACGAACATCAATCCAACAACAGCACGGGAATTTGAGTGAGGTGTAGCTCAACCGTAAATGACAACTGGAAACAAATTTTTCAACACACAAGTTTACTTCCTTTACCACTTTTCTTAGTGTTGTACTTGTGTCCAATAAACATGAAACAAGTTTAGTTTTCTTTAGAATAGTCATAATGTTTAATCAGAATTTACGTTTCTAATAGTTTGTACATAGGAAATTAACACATTTTCTCATAGCAATTTGTATCCTATTTACTCTTAATTTGTAGTCGACATATTATGTTGATTAATTAAAAACTGTATTTTATCTATTTTCAGTCGTATTATCACTTAAGAGAAATAAATGAGATATCTACTTTAATTAATTTAGCTTTACCATTGTATTTAAAAATCATAACGCATCGCATGATTTATTGCATGAATAAGTTAATTTTATGAACGCAATTCATCTTATTCGTGCATGTTTTTGAAATTAAAATTTCATTCATGCTTTCATTCAAATTTGATTTAGAAGGTATCGAGAAATACATAATTTATTTCTCTACACCCTCTAAATTATAAAATTCCAATTCTCTATAAACTATCTAAAGGATAAATAACTAAAATTACTGTAGGGTAAAAATTAATTACGAACGTAAAAATTACGAATTGAAGCACCGATATACTAAGCGGTGTTCACACGTAAGTTTAAATATACAGGGTTATGAATTACTTAAAAAAATAATGGAGAATATAACACCATGTTAGGAAAACATGATGCAATGCCCAGAATACATTTCTAGCACATTTGCTAAGATCAGACACGTATTTCAAGAAGTTAAAACAACGAGCAAAACAGTGTCAGTTAACAAATCACATTAATGAGGCAGCATTGTAACTTAAGTTTAAGAAACAGAAGGAACGAATTAAGGAAATACATCATAAATGAAAACAATGGAAACCTAATAAAACCGTCAAAAAGATATTAATTGAATCACCGAGCTACAAGAATCACCGAGCAGATTACGCCGAATCCACTAAAGAAGAAAATAAATTTCCAGAGTCAAGAAAAGCTGTCAAAAACGAACGAAAATCTTAGCAGACTTCCAGTCTATTAAGTATAAGCGAAGGAAAAAGATACGAAAGAAAAGAAGCCGGAAATAGAGGCAATGGAAAATGAGATGAAGAGGGAAAAGTAATTAATTTATACAAGAAATTTAGCAGATACTACATACTAGTACAAAGGAATAAGCTGTGGAATGATTTTTTACGCTTTAAACTTCCCATCAACGGAATGCTTAAACCTTTTCCATACTTAAAACAATTCACACTCCACGATGAGTCATTTCAGACCATTACTTCACATACAATGTGAAGTGTACTGTCTATACCAATACCTATATCATCTCTCTGCCTATATCTTGGAAGGTATTGCTATCCCTCTCTCTGCGACGAGCGGCACCGTGTAGGAGTGCGTTAGGGCCTGCCACGTACACACACTGGCCGCGTTGGACAGCGACCAACAAACTCTCCCTTGTCTTCGGGCCGCACTCCCTATGCATGTTAAACACTCAATAACATGTGGGTGGTGAGCGCTCTACCAATTGGTAAACATGGTGTACTCTAGAAGACTTCAAAAGTTTCTGATATTGCAACATTTCTCTCTGGAGTGGTGCAAATGAAAGTTAAATTTCTCTAAAAAAAAGACAACTAGCATGTGAATTTTTCGAGAGAGATCCAGGAAAAGGTCTATTTTGAAGTGCAATGGTAGAACAAGAAAATGCTTATTTGTCTAAAAAGTATAGTCCGTTGGGAACGTGATAAATGCAAAGAAGTAGAACTTTCTCCCTTCCTTTATTCTCTACATACGAATAGTACTTAGTTTATATATCTTTGACCTAGGTGAGTAAGCTGATAAGTCATAAAAACTTAATTTTACATGTGTGCAAAAACAACTTTAATGCTGTAAATAAGGGATTAATGATATTCAAACAAAACCTACACCCAAATAGTTTCGCTTGAATATCACTTTCGTTTCAATATCATTAATTTATTAATGATATTATTAATGATATTAATGTTTATTAATGCGTTTATTAATGATATTGCAACAGGAATAAAATCGAAAGTTAGACTTTTCGCCGATGATTGCATAATATATAGGAGTATTGGCGCGTCTTCGGATGAAAATGTTTTACAGAACGATCTTAACTGTTTATTGAACTGGGCGTGCAGAAATAAGATGGAATTAAATCCGGAAAAGAGTAAATTCATTTGTTTTACCAAATCTCGTTCGAATGTACACTCGAATTACAAGTTAGGAACTAACGATATACCGCGTGTAAAAAACTGTAAGTACTTGGGTTTGGTCCTGCGTAGCGACTTGGGCTGGTCGGATCATATTAACAATACGGTCAAGAAATCATGGAGGGCGCTGCACTTTGTAATGCGCATTCTAAAAAACAGTAGTTTGAATGCCCGATCCTTGGCATATACTTCACTTGTTCGTCCTATTTTAGAGTACGGAGCGGCCTGCTGGGACCCGTACAGAAAAGGGCAAATCGAGGCGTTAGATAAAATTCAAAAACGGGCCGGGAAGTTTGTAAGTCATGGACGCGTTGATGGACGAGATGAATGGGAACCCTTATCTAAGAGACCGGAACGGGCGCGTTTATGCGTAATGTACAAGACATACAAAGGGGACTCAGCATGGGCAGACCTCAGTAAAAGATTACAGAAACCTGATTATAAAAGTAGAGGAGAC